>BJBW01008758.1:0-59183 GCA_004320125.1 Scolopax mira
CCGTTCCAACTCCAAAAAATTCAGTGAAATTCAGTGAAAGTGTCTGAATTTGGGTTCGATATAAATATTTGGGCAAAACCACACAATTTGTGTCAAAACACCCATCTTTGTAGGGTGGTGCTAGAAAATATGGTTTGAGTAAAAGGCATTCCTGCACAAAAGCAGAGCCAAAACTGAATCAGAGCAAAAGCTTGTCCATCCTAGGGTCTGATGCTTTTGGTCAAAAAGCAGATGTCTAGGGAAAATGAGAAAACCTGTATGTTTCATCACAATACTTCCCAAGCCTCCAACACCACACAACTTAGGAATGTAACAGCACCAGAGGAGAGATGTTTAGAAGTGGGGATGAGGGGAATGATACCATAGAAAAGCAATGTTATTCAAAAGCATAGTGGGGGGAGAGGAAAAGAGATCCTTCAGTTGGTAGATCTGCAGTATTTGCAAATATGGACCAGAAAAGAATGGAGTGTGGAATTGGGACTCAGAGTAGGTGCATCCGTGCATTCCTTGAAGAACACAGAGGGGTTGTGATCTGGGTGGGTGGAAGGAATGTGCCGCACACTCCCATGCCCAAGTGCAGTAGCTGGAAGCACGGGGGAGCGGTGATGCCAGCCCTGCTGCCCTGAGAGGTGCTGCAGGCAAGGATAAAGTGAAGAGCTCTGCCACAGGCAGCGTGGGGGTGTCAGGAGTCAGGACCCATGCTCCCAACAGTTCCCAAATAGCCCAGGGAGCAGGGAGATGTCACCCCACTGCTGCTCCGGGGCAGTACGCAGACGGGGTGCGCCAGGGACCCGCTTCCAGGCCGGTGGTGCCCAGCAGTGGTTTCCCACCGGCAGCTCCACCAGGACCGGGCCAAGCCACCGGCAGCGTTCACGCACGGCAGCATGCGATGGGCGCGTGTCGAAGAGCTTGCAGCTGCCGCTGCACCCCTGCAAGCACAGGGGACAAGGGGGACAAGGATGGCATGGAGCCGAGTGCCGAAGGGATGGGGAAAATAGAAATAAAATTATATATTAAAAAAAAAAATATATGAAAAATCTATTTCCCCAAGGCAGCTGCAGAATGCCATGAAACCCCCTTTTAGGCATAATCAACCCTGGGTAAGGATGAGGTGGGTGCAAAGTGCACGGGGAGGAAATGTGTCAGCTGCAGCATCTGAGAGCAGCAGAGCAAACTCAGACGGGAAATGAGCTTGCAAAGTGCACCCAACAACCCAACAAGATGATCGCGGGGATAAGTTGCTTCTATGGAAACTGCAGCCCGATGAACCAAAAAACCAGTTTGATGGCAAAGTTTTAGCAGGAGCTGGCTCTCGACTGGTTTCAGCTACATTCCCCACCCCCTAAAGAAAAAAAAAAAAAAGAGAAAGAGAAAGAAAAGAAAAAGAAAAAGAAAAAGAAAAAAAAAGAAAAAGAAAAAGCTGCATAATGTGTTTCTTGTTATGGACACCAAAAAAAAAAAAAAAGAAATGGGGACACAGGTTTTTTCCTGTATGGGCTACATCATATTAAGCTGTAAGTTTAGTTCTGGACAAACAATCTCTTGTTGCGTCTCTGTGATGGAGGTTAATGAATTCCCACAGATGATGTTGGCCAAACAGTGGTCGGCTTGTGACTTGATTTCCAGCATCATGATGTGAGGGGATCAGTATAGAAAAGCACTTTGAAGGGAAGAGGCTGCCTACAGCAGGATTGTTTCTACAAGCTAATTGTACTGAGTGCAGCTGCACAAAGCTGGATCAACAGTAATAGAAGGCGGCGCAGACTTCCTGACGCCAGCCCCGCAGAGCTCCCACCAACAGCCTGGCAATTCCAGATTGTTTTCCAGACCTTATCTCTCCCCCCCAAGTTTTTTTTTTTTTCTTTCGCCTTTTTTTTTTTTTTTAAATTTTGTGACCGGAACAAAAGTAACAGGAAAAATCCTTTGTGAAAAGTAAAAAATGCTGTTACAGAGCGGTGCCTTTCGCTGAAGTTGTGACTAAATATTTTGTGTTATTCTCCCTCCCGCTCACAAGGGGGGAAAAAAAAATAAATATAAAAAAAAAAAACAACAAACCCTAAAAGTTCTAAAACTTCTTTCTTTGAAGGAATGGGAAGTGAGGGGCAAACAAAAAGGGGACGGTAGTTAAAAGCGGCCGATTTTAGCAAGACATTTCACCTGAAACCCCTCTGCGTGCGGCCGCCCGGCTCGGGCGAGTTGGACGGTGCCAATGACTTGAAAACGGGCCAATTTTGACAGATTTTTTTTTTTTTAGGTCTGGTTTCATGGGTTAAACCCGTAGCAATTAAACTCATTTTCCATTATTACGAGATGTTTTAGATAAAATAGCATTTCATTAGGGGCACGGGGCAGGACTTGCCGGTTCCCCATGAGGCGACGGGGGGGGGTCGGTGGCCGCGCAGCCCCACGGGCTCCACCGGGGACACAAACTCCCCACCACCTTTCCTCCCCCCCCGGTTCTCCCCGCAACCGAGAGCCCCCCTTTTTCCCGCTCGCAGGTGCGCCCGGGAGGGGGATGCCTGGCCTGGCCTGGGCCCGCCGCCGCCGCGGGCGCAGCCCCGGTCGCCATGGCAGCCGCCTCAGCGGCGCCGCCGGGCCCGGGCGGCGCGGGGGGAGCGGCGGCGAGGGGCTGATGTCACGGGGCTGGCGCCGCGCAGTCCCGGGAGCGGGGCGGGGCGGGGCGCGGCGCCCGGGGCGCGGGAGGAGGGGGGGCACCCCCGGTCCGCCCCCCCTTTCCCTTCCCCTGCGCCGCGCCCCGCCCCTAACCCCGTTTTAACGTTGTTTCACCCACAAAAAATAAGGCGCCCGGCCGCCCACTATTTACTCCCTCAGCTGTGCGACGCGGCCACGCCCCCCTCTCCCGCGATTGGCTCTCCCGGCGGAAGAGCCCCACGCTGCCCAATGGCGGCGAGCGCGGGCTGGGCTCGGAGGAGAGGGGGTATAAAATGAGGCGGCGCGGCACCTCTAGGCTCAGTGCGAGGTCCGATAGGGCACAGTCAGGGAGGGTAGAGCTGCCCCCAGGCTTCCCCTCAACCCGGCTTCTGCTCCGTCCCGCCTTCCAGCATGAAAGCCTTCAGCCCGGTGCGGTCCGTCAGGAAAAACGGTGGTCTCTCGGAGCACAACCTGGGCATCTCCCGCAGCAAAACCCCAGTGGACGACCCCATGAGCCTGCTGTACAACATGAACGACTGCTACTCCAAGCTGAAGGAGCTGGTGCCCAGCATTCCGCAGAACAAGAAAGTAAGCAAGATGGAAATCTTGCAGCACGTTATCGACTACATCCTGGACCTGCAGATCGCCTTGGACTCGCACCCCAGCATCGTCAACCTCCACCACCAGAGACCTGGGCAAAACCCGTCCTCCAGGACTCCTCTCACCACCCTCAACACAGACATCAGCATCCTTTCCCTACAGGTAAGTGCCGCCTTCCCCCGAGCCCCCCGCTGCCTCCCCCCGACCTAGATCGGGGAGTTGGAGCCGGTGCTGGAAGTGCCCATGACACGGAGCGCGGCGGTACCTGAAGGGACACGGCCAACGTCCGTGCCGGTCACCAGGGGGACCGGGCTGGGGGGTGCGAACGCTGTCCGCGTTAGTCACCGAAGGAACGGAGCTGTAGGCGACACTGTCCCCGCCCGGGTGAAGGGCTTCGCGATCTGAGACGCTTTTTTTCCTCCTGCTCCCTTACCCTTATGCGGTGTTCTCTTCTCGCAGGCGTCCGAGTTCCCCCCAGAGCTCATGTCAGGCGACAGCAAAGCACTTTGTGGCTGAATCAAACGGTGAGTGCAGCGCATCTTATTTCCAAACTTCAGGTAGAAAGCGCTTCCCGCGGGAGGCGTGATGATTATTCCTGAAAATCGGTCCTAAAAGTTGATTTGGAGATGCCGTTAGTATCATCAGTAAGAAATTAACAGACGAGTCTTGCAGTCCGAAGTGTATTTTGTTGCTGAGGTTCATTAAGCAGCACGGGCTGCTGTGATACTACTTGCTACTTAATGCAAATTCTCTCGTTATCTGTTCTTGGAGTCTCAACTTCCTGGGCCAAAGTGACTGATTAAGTTGGGAATCTTGGCACAATTTCTTATATTCTCTGATGTGGGATTGTCTGCGCTATCAGTTAAATAAGTGACTGATTTTAATCAAGTAATTGCTGTAAGAGGCAGACTGGCGCCTCTCAGCATTGCCTACAGAGAGATCTAAGTAGAGATTGGACTGAGAATCCTCTTTCTACTTTTTCCCTCGAGTGTATGTTATTTTAATGTTCAATTTGCGCTCTTGAAAAGCGAGTGTGTGAGCGTGTATGTGTTGCATCTGGACGCCAGGGTTTGCCCAATCTCTGAGTGTTTGGTTAAATGTTCAAACTGTGGCTTCCTCTCTGGCGCCAGTCTGTCCGGATCTCTGCCCTGTTAGCATTCTCCTAAATATGCCTCTCTTCAATCTCTTGCAGGTGTTCCACTGAGTTTTTTTTTTTTTTTTTTGCACAAGAAAATGTCTACAGGATTTTTTATTTTTTTTTTGAGGTGCTGAACTTATTTTTCAGCTCTATCTGGAGGGGAAAATCCACATCCTAACTAAAAGGACATTTTAAAATTAATAAAGAAGAAAAAAAAAATCAAGACCGATCTTTATCCCCACCCTGTTCTTCAACTTGGACTGAACCTAGTTATTTATGAAGAGACTCTTAAATACCCTTTCCCTAGTTGGAAGGCTTCCTTTATATACTATTCCCAACGTGGGGAGCGAAAAAAAAATCTCACAAGGAATTGCCCATTTTAAAGCAGACTTTGCCTTTTTTTTCCAAAGGTGGAGCGTGAGTACCAGAAGGATCCAGTGTTCAGTTTTTTAGGAAAGTCTGTGGTCAGAAATTACCTTTTTGACACAAACCTAGGACTGAATGCTGTGTATATATTTATATATAAATATATATATATATATATATGAGTGAAACCTTGTGAACTCTTTAATTAGAGTTTTCTTGTATAGTGGCAGAAATTTACATTTCTGCAAAAAGTGTAATGATGTACTTAATCATGCTAAACTTTTTATAAAAGTTTAGTTGTAAACTTAACCCTTTTTATACAAAATAAATCAAGTGTGTTTATTGAACTGCTTGCTTGCTTTATTCTTTGGGGACCAACTGTTTGCTGGCTTTGATTTGTGTTGTGGTATTTTTTTTTTAAATACTTATACATTCTGTTATGATTTTACCCAGTAAAAACTTAAATATGTAGAGAATATAAAGAATAAAATTACCTGAAGTGAATGATCATTCTTGTAACTTGGAAAATCTTATTTGAGTGTAATATTGTAATATTCCATACTTGTAAACAATCTGCCTGTGAACAGTGTGAAAGGAACAAGAAAAGTGATTTATTTCAGAGGGGATGCTATTAACAAAGTGTTTGGAAACGTAAACAAAAACAGTTAAATCCTGAGACAGTCCCAGGGAGTGCTGCTGTGGTGTTTGGTGCTTTTTTTGGTGGTTTGTTTTTTTTTTTTTTGGAGGATGATTCAGGTCTCAGTAGTAATGGCCCAGATTTGTTAATTTGTATTTAGAATAATCACTCAGAATTAAGGGTTGCGGGTGGTTATTAGTCCCCCAACTATTAAATTTCTCTAAAAAGGCTTTGAATGGGAGAGTTGGTGATGCGTTAACATGGGATCTAGAATGATGAAGTGACTGTTGCCTTTCCACACTGGAATTTTCATGCTTCCATGCAATATTTCAATGAAATGGGATTTCTAATCAGTTGCAGCAGCTTCTGCGTATGACTAAGATATTAAGAATTGAGCTAAATCGCTCTTGTGTTACTGATTAAACTTTGGCTGCTCCTAAAGGGACTCTTTCTCCATAAGAATTAAATTAAGTTTTAAATCAGAGTCTAAATTCCTCAAAGCCAGTAACAGTTTATTTCTTCTTTCTCTTTTGCCCTCAGAAGCGATGCAATACCCCATCTGTGTTCAGGGGACACTCACTGTACCCTGTGATTCCACTGTAATTATTGCTGTTTGTTCATTAGATCTGTTGTCCTAAGGAACAGTTCCTGCATCCCCTGTCTTCTCAGATGATGTTCTAACTTAAGATCACATATAAACTTGCCTAAAATGGGACGTTGAGTTTTGAGTACAGATGAATTGAATCGTTTGTGATGGGAATGAAGGGAACGTAACTTTGCTGATGCCCTAGGTAATTAGGGCCCTGGCAGGCACTGCACTTTTGGGCCCAAAGGAGCATATTTGGGGTTTCTGTGCTCTGAGAACTCTTAAGAGTAAAAGGCAGAAGCCTCACCTGCAGCCAGTGCCACTTTCACCAGCAGGCAGGTGCGTGGTGGGGCTCTCCAGGGCAGCAGCCCTTGCCTTTTCTTGCCCTTGACACCAAATCCATCCATGTAGGCGGGGAGAAAGCCAGCTCTGATCTCTTAATGCAGAAGCTGCCCTGCCCAAGCCAAAGCACACTCTCTCAGAGGATCAGTACCATCAGAAGACAAGAAGGGGAGGGGTGGAGGGGGGTGACACAGACATGGGACCGAGCTGATCTACTACTTCTCTCCATACCCCCCAAGTCCAGCAGAGATTAGGGAGATCTCTCCGGGCAACACAGGCTGGCTGTGCCTCCTGTGGCCAACCCTGGCTCCTGGTCTCCACACCCTGGAGAGGAGGGTACTGCTCCTTCCAGCTTCCTGCAACGAACAGAATGTTTAACCCTGACAGCCCAGCAGTAAAACATTTCATGGCTGCAAAACAGCATGCCTCAGTCCTGAAAATACTCCTTTTCCTATATGTTTTCCCAACCCTGAACAGTAGTCCCTGAACAGATTTAATCGCAATACTGAGCTCTGTGTCCTCCCAAACCAGTAACAATCTAATATAAGCATCACCCAATTTCTCACGCAAAACCAATTTTCCACCCTGTTGTTCGTTTTAGGGTGAAACCACAGTGAGCATCACTTTAATTTCACAAACTGAACTGTAGGTTTAAAGAGTTGCAACAGTCAGAGCATTGTAATTATTTTAAGATTAACCTCTTTAGAAACTAAGGCATTTGCACTCTGATATTTTTAAGCTACAGGATGATTACTACACTTGCAGAATGAAACCAATTTCCCTATTATGCGTAGCCAAAAGAGAAATTCACAATTTACAAGGCGTGGGGAGCTGAGCAGGAAAACAAACAAACATGTTTTTAAAAATGTAAATTAAGAAAAGAAAAAAAATTTTTTCTCCTTCAGGATTAACTAATTCATCATCTCCATAATACATTGCTGGGATCAGAACTAGATGCTCTGCTCAGAGACCCACTCTTGGGCTTTGCCCTTAAAATCCTGTCATCCAAAGATAAACAGCAAGGTCAAAGCCAAGTGCCCGAAGCCTTAACATTATTTCTTGCCATTTCCTTGAAGATGGGGGATTTCTTTATTCTATAGCATTGTCTCTCCAGAATTTATTAGAAAAAAATTGTGACATTTTCACCGCTTACCCTGGCCTGTGTCCTCTATCTCTGAACAGGGGTGCTGCCAGCAGTCCCTTTAACTGACTGGTGGAACATGGTAGATGGAAAGGACCCATACTCAACTATGCAACAGCAAAATCCTGTCAGCAGCAATCATGCTTAAACACTGTCAAACCTTTTCAAGTAGACCATGCAATGAAAGTTGCAAATGCACCTAGAGACACTTCCCCGTGGGGAAAAAACCCAAACAAACAAAGGATCCAACAAGAGACTGAAGAGGACGGTCCCCTCTAGAAAAGAGAGAGGTTTCCAAACCTGGCTTTGCTGGTGTATTGCCCTTAACAACACATGGAGCAGCCCAAGCCATGAATATGCATTTGGATTTTCAAGGAACACCTTTGTATCATAAAGCAGGTAATGCACCGCTGGTGATAGGTGCTACAGCAGTTCAGGAATCACCCCTCTCACACACGTGGGTGGTAGGACTCCCCCCAGTCCATCACCAGGTAAGGGAAACGCAGAGAGGAGACCTTTGGGTTTTGTTTAATCTCTCCTGGGAAAGCAGCATTGTGTCTATCGCACCAAAAATGCTCCTAAGCCACTTAAAGAATCAGTGCCAATATTTAGACCAAAATACTAAGGAGAACGCTGCCTTGGAGCAAACGCGTTTGGTACCTCTGAGCTGCCTCCTCGGCGGGGCCGGGGCAGCGCGGGCGGAGGGATTGAAGGATGGATGGATGGATGGATGGATGGATGGATGGATGGCCACTGCCACCCGCCGGCGCCGGCCGGGACAGCAGCACCGCTCGCCCTTGCCTGCAAGCAAAGCAAAGTCGGGTTTTTAAAAGATAAAACCGCTCGATTCTTCACGTTATTCCGTGACGATTGTTCAAAAGTCTTCCGTGGAATATTTCAAACTATATTTTACAGTTGCACCTAGGAAAGGATGTTCTAGCTAATTCAACTCCATTAGCTGGGAATTTCACTCCTAGGAAGCAAAGTAGTTTGTAAAAATCTGAAGAAAAAGTTGTATTAAAATAATAAATACTGTGCTTGTACTGTTACAGGAAAAGCCCCATCCGATTAGTGCTAGTTTGTATTTGACTCTGGAAAGTAAAACGTGTTCTCTAAGCAATCTTGCACGTGTTAAGGATTCTTCTCCTAGACAGCAGTTTGCAATCTGAATCAATTAATGCAAAATGGAAAAGATATAAAATAATTTACTAATGAGAATTATTGTACCTGTGAGTAAGCATCTCTTCCTCTTTCCCACTGTCCTTGCTTTACTTACATGCAACAAGAAACACTGTATATAGCTTTTACTGGAAGCTGTAAGGAAGAGGAAGAGGGATAACAGAATGCAGAATGCAACTGTCACAGATAAAAGACTAAACTACATAAACACTGATATTTAATTTTGTTCAAAAAAAGATTTTCACAAATGTACTCTTTAAAACTACTGTTTTGCCAAAGGATCAGTATTTTCTGATTCTACAGAGAAATAAAAATGCTTGATCTTTGAACCCAAATTTGTTTTGACCCCATTACCATTTTCCTCTCTAGACCAATCATCTAAGTTATCAACATTCTAAAGTGTAAGAGACAAATGCAAACACTATTTCAATACAACAAAGCTTATATTGCACAGCAATAGTCACTGATTTTTTGAGCTGCTTGCTAAAGTAAATTGAAGGAAGAAACAAAAGAGTAAACAAGCAAATCCAATTACTTTCGGAGTCAGTCATAGTAACTGAGAGATATTCATATTTCAGTTGGTTGCTTGCCCTGGAAAACCATTAAAAATGGGGAGAAACAGGGCAAAGTTTGTTAAGTAGGGCCAGACTGAGAAAAATGAATTACACAAAGTCCTGGAGTGGACTTCTAGTGCCCTAGAAGACAGCCCTTTACTTGCTGCCTGTCCTCACAAGAATGTGATGAAATAATAGATAACATGACATTATATGAAGTTATGGGACCTCTCCAGATTCAAAACAATTAAACTACATTACTGGAAATTATAACGACATATTCTTTTTGGCAACTAAATATCCCCACAAATTACACCATGTCTGTGACAAGCAGTTTTATGAATAGATCAGGTATTTCTATTTAAGAGCTGGCTCAAGCACTTCGTTTTAAGTTTCACTACTGATGGCAGAACTTCAAAAGCTCACACAAAGCCCTTTTTTTTTTTTTTTTTTAGCAGAACTGGACTGTAAATCTACTGAATTTCTCTTTTATTTTGATACTTACTGTCTTGCATTTGAGCAGACACAGGACCAGAAGCATTGCCTCACTGAAGCCCACCTCAGGGAGCCCTCTCACTGACAGTTGCAAGTAGCCCATGCCAAGGGAAGAGCTATAAGACCAGCATCAGGTGATGCTTCCTGCAGGTACTCTCAGCATCTCGTATTTTCTGAGAACAGCCTTCCTGATATATTTGGCATGTAGAACTTGACTTATACCTATCATCTCATTTATTTCCCATCCAGAGAAGAGGTCTAGTGCTCTGAAGGAAGAGAAGACAGGAAGAAAAGGGGGGGGACACAAAAATAATCTAAGACTAAGTATGTCCCACATATTAGACTGGGAAAGATCAGAAGTAGCATACCATGCCTTAAAAAAAGCACTAAGGTTGAAGTTTGAGCTGTCTTTTCAGTCTTGGAGAAGTTTCTTTCTCCTGGAGCAGCACACCCAACCTCCTGCCCAGGCCGACCACCTCACTCAAGCAGAAAGTTTCTTACACCCCACAGAACATAGTTGGTTTAGCTATGTCTGATAGCAGCACCCCAGGGAAATACAGTCTACTAGACAACCTCTGGAATTGTCCTTCAGCCATATTTTCTGTAAACCTCATTCCCAGCCGCAAGCTGTATGAGATCTTCTAGAAATTTGCACAGTGCTCAAAGCAAAGGAATGCAATTAACTCCACAAGTCTACTGGAAACCAGTGCAGAGAGCAGAAAACACAGGAGAGCTCGTGCTCACAGCTGACATTGGTGCTGAGATTTCTCCCATGTTCAGACCAGTAGCTTCATGCCCAGCCATAACACATTAATGCACTTGAGAAGAGACAAACTTGTAACTGTCCCAGAAAGACACAGAGACTTAGCTCCTCCTATAGGAGGTTAACTACAAGAGATGCGGAAAATGACAGAAGATACTAATCTACAACCCCCTAAATCATAGAATTTTATGATTCCATGATTTAACAAATTGTGGATGAGTATCTTCTGTCTTCTTCTGGTAGGTAGGAAAGATCTGCTCCCAGGGCAAGAGTATGTGGAAAGAGACCAAGAATATGATCATGCAAATATTTTTTTAAGTTCAGATTTATTTTCAACATGAGTTATTATACATGAATAAAGTTGGTTATTTCAGAATTATAAGATTATTTAAGAAAAAAAAATATGGTTAAGCTACATTTCACAACTTCTTGGAAAAGTCTGTCACTTGTGCTTCTGTATTTCTGCTTGTAAGAAAATAGAAAAAACTGTGCCACTGATAGAGGTTTGCTTTTTTTTAAGTTAAAAAGTTTGTGTAAAACACATTAATTAAACCTCCCATTAGTGCTTTTCAAACAATGTCACAGTTAGAAGCCTGAGTAAAATACATGCCAAATCTATAAACTCAGTCTAGCTTTTGTTAAAAAAAAAAGCTGCTTTATTGCACATTGATGTTTCCACCCAGCAGATATGAATAAGTTGCTACACATGTAGACACATGCTGTTAACTAATCCTTAGCGATTCTCATTTTGCTCAGATTATCCCATCACTGCTTTTACTACTCTTACAGAAAACACTGGAAGTATTTGTTGGACCTTATCCTGTAAATATTAAAACTTCATAGTACCTATAAAATTAAAATTCTAAATTCCACTGTAAATTTCCTTCTTCAGTCATTCAAAAATTTTAAGAGTTCCTCAGAGATTGAACTTTTTGACTGAATTAATTTGATTCATGCACCTACTTAAGGATCTTTCTACCCCTCTGATCAAAGTCTAATTCAGAAAAAATGCCACACTTAGAGGAAAAAGAATTTTAATTGTTTACAAGTTTGTACCTTTTTAATATATACATATATTTATGTATATAAATATATAAATAAAGACTCTGTATGTTATGTACATACCACATCCAACATGCAATTAGCAGTTTATTGAGAGCTTAATGAAAATTCTCATAATCTGAAAATCTGAACCAGTTTTCACAAACATTAAATGACATGTTATTTTTGGGTAGCTTTAAGTACATACTATTATTTTTATTACTATTTTAGGGTGCTCTGAAGTCAGCAATATTGTCCAAAAAGATGGTTGGTGAAGAGAACTTGCCAGGAGAAAGGAAGCACGTACAGAGAGATATCCAAAGGCAGAAACATATTTGTGGACCATGACAGACCTAGAGCAAAGCAGATTTGTCAGTTATGAGCCTAAAAATAACTGAAATTTTTAAAACGGAAAAAGAAACTCAGAAGGCAGGCATAAGAGTGAGAAAATGAAGCAAGTACTTTAAGATTTACTGGAGTTCTACTGGAAAATGTGAAGTGGCAACAACCCATCACAAAACAATGGAAATGTGACTGGAAGTGGAAGAATAAGACAAGGTGGGTAAACAGGACAGAAGGAATGAGTAATATTGTATTTCCCCTGCCCACCCCAAGAAAAATCACCATGATTCTACCAGGGGAAGAGAAGAAAAGTAGGTTTTATCACAGGTAATGAAAATAGATTCATTTCACAGGAAATGAAAACCATACAATGTATGAGACAGAGAAGAACTGTCCAGGTAAGAAAGAACAGAAGAAAGTATTTTCACAGTGTAGAAAGTGAGAGCAGTCACAAATTCTACAAGAAAAAAATCAGAGGTATTAGGACAAAGGCCTGGAAAACTTACTTGTCCTGTGAACTAAGGAAGCAGATGGACAGATTTATCCTTCAACCTCACTGAAGAGTTTTAACAAAGGGCTAAAAAACCCTATCATAATTCCACGGTATTCACAAACATAAAATACTAGTTCCTTGAACCTCAATCTGAATGTAAAGCATTTTTTAATTTTTCTTTATTTTTCTTTTTCATTATGTAGATTATTCACATTGCATAGCCTATGGAAGATAAACTGGGATATTAACCTCTGATTCTTATGTCTGCTATAATTGACCAAATTTAACATGTCTTAAAAGGAAAAATAAGAATTACCTGTAAAACTGTTTCTTAAAAACTTCGTTTTGCAGGTTCATTTGCTAGGAAAATTATGAATGAATCATCTTCAGTAACTCAGTTCCTGCCAAGCATACTGTAATAATAAAATACTATGATAGAAAGCATATAATTCACTAAAAACAGGGAGAGGGAAAAATAGGTCAACTTTGACAACTTTTTTTTAATATCCCATATTCGGTTTCATTGAATAGTCTAATTTCTGATGAAATCCTATGTATTTATAACATGCATGACCTCACATATGGTTTCAGGGGCTTACCAGAAACGTGTAAATAAGTAAGTAATCAGAATAATTTTTTCCTTCAGATGTATATACAACAAAATGTAGTATTTCAGAATATTATATCAGAAATAATATATATGATGAACAGAGTTCAATAAATGACAGAGAAAAGGAGGACTGACACTAAACCCAGAATTCTGTGGTCTAAATTTCTCTATCAATCAGATTTGCCAATGAAAGTCATTCACTAAGAAACAGTAACTGCAGTTTCTTTCAATATACAGTTTTCAGGTTTACAAAAGAAAAACAACTCTGCTATTTTGGAGGGCACTAACTCATGCAGCAACCCAAAGGTTAGAGAGGAAGTGGACATGAAGATGTAATATTTTTCCAAATCTGAGAAAGGATTAATCTGTAGTACAACTGAGACGCCTGACTGCAGCCTAAGCAAGCTTTCTTCCTGTTAGGCTGGGTACCAGCACCAGCAGAGATTGTCCAGTACAGACTTCAGTGGAGGAGGCAGCCATGGAAAATGTACAAGGCTGTACTGACACCTAAATCTTTGCAACCAGGCTGCTCTGCATGCTTCAGACAGCTGGTTCGGACATACTCATCTGCGTGAGCCCACCTAACACCATCGACTACAGCACCGATATACCCAAAAAGCAAAAAGCCAGAGGGCTCCAGTGGAGGCACACTTAGAACTATTGTTTCACATAATCAATTACTGTATCTCTCTCCTTATCTTTGAGACACTCTCACATTGCAATGTATGACCTAACAGTAAACATAAGGTAATTGCGTGGCAAATTGATGCGAGTCCTAACAGAAAAAGGTCTCAGAAAAAAACACTTGCAAAGAGAACTTCAGACAGAGATGCCTCCAAGTAACTAAGTATTTCACTGAGCAGGCATTTATAGACATTCTTCAGTTTCCTGGAGAGAAAAAAAAAAAAAAAAAGAGCTTTATAAATGTAATAAATTCCAAGTTTAAGTAGTACTAGTTTACTATCTCTTAGTCTCTGAACTATTTCTGAAATCTATTTTCAAGGTTTTTTTTTTATCAACTGATAATTTCCACACATTTCTTAAATACTTAATTACAAGTTAGGGAAGAAAGTCCATTTCATTTGATACCTATAAAGTTAGTGAATGATTTAAGGTGTCCATGAAAACGCTTGAAACCTACAAACGCTTCTTACCTTTCTCTTCAAAGTTTTAGTGTTTAAACAGCTCAAACAATTTAACAGCTGTTGAAGGTTGAGACAGGGCTTCACTGATGTGGGGGAAAATAACGATTTTGTGGTTAAGACTTTGAGCTGGGAGTTATGAGACAGAGCTCTTAGCCCCCATTTCCCAAAGGCTTTGTATGTGACCTCTGCAAGTCACTCCACTTCTTCATGTTTCTATGCATCTGTAAAAATGGGAAATTTATTTCTCTCTCTTAGGAATTCTAATGAACCAGCATGTCCAAAATGGTATGATACTGGAATACTAAACAGTGGCAGCAACTTCTTGGTCATTAAAATCGGTCTTTTATCACGTGAAATGGTACCTGCCACATGCTCAAACTTCTGAGATCAGTCATGACTTGGGAGTTACATGGCATAGACACCCTCCCAGAGTTAGTGTTACGTTTTAAAGAGAGTGTATCAATAGGAGAGATTCCGTCACAATAGGCCAAAGAATGGTGCTTACCCTGTTGGGATTTTAATGTAGATTGACGCCCTAGCTGTGCTTATGTTACTAAGTGAAAAAGAGCCAGGAAGAAAGCATAAGCACTGAGCATCCACACATCTCTGTTAGGAAAAGCCATTTCTTTGGCAGCCACTGCACTCAATACAATTGCAATGGTCAGGGGCTTCCCCTGTTACTGTTGGGCTGCCTCCAACCATCTTTGCATCCCCTGGCACTTTGTTTTTCACAGTATAAAGTGTGACTTTCTTCTGCATTTGAACTTCTATTTCCACCCTTCTGAGGGGGAATTTTGCAACTCCAGCTCTTTCACATGTATTTGCACCCAGGCCTGCTCCATCAGTGAATTTCCCAGGAAAACAAATGTTTTGGCACATGCTGTTTTTCATTTGGGAGTCCCATTGGTGGCAAAAACAGTGACAGCTGCTGCTTGAAACAAATTTCTGTGCAATTTGCTTTGTAAAAGGAAGAAGTGCACACCAGAGTGGCAGAAGGTCATCTTATGATTCTTCTTGTTCACTTCTAATACTCTCAAACACTCCCAGTGAATGAAATTCCACAACTTCTCCAGGTAACTTTTTAGTTTATTAGAAAGCTTTTATTTTCAGAATGTTGGCTTTTTCCACCACAGATTAGAAGCTGATTACTTTGTGCTCCACTGATTAACCTTCTTATAGTATTTCTGTAACAGTACTTTACATATCAAGAGAGTATGTCCATTCAGCCTTCCTTCTTTTAAACTCAACAAATCCAACTCTTTCAATATTACTTACCTATAAGTAAGTATAAGTTTTTGCTGATCTTTTCCAGTTGCTTAGAGGTACTCAGGTCTGAAAAAGGTACACATCCAGCAGCAGGATGTACCTCTCCTGGACTGTATGATAACCTATTAATACACCCCTCAGAGATTTCCTTTTCTTCCCTCTACCTTCAATAGTATCATTTACCTTGTTAGTTTAGTAGTTACGCTAAAACCCCATTGTCTTCTGAAGTATTTCAGAGGGTTATATTCCATTTTATAGTTCTGCATTTGATTTCACGTTTGTATGTCCAATACTTTACACTTGCCTTTACCAAACGCCATTTTGTTAATTTACAGTCCTCTGTGCATCAAGAAATTCTCTTCTTTGGGATTATGTAGGTTCAGACAAGAGTAAACTTTGAAATTCCACCTATAAGGTTGCTAATAAAAAATGGACCAAACAGGTTGCTAATAAAGTTAATGAGTAAAAATGGGCTCCCATGTGACCCTAATTTGACATGAGGTAATTGATAATCACTCCAAGTTTACCTTTTCAAGAAGTCTTTCACTTCACAGCATGATTTACTTAAGTTTAGATGATAAAAGTCTTACTGAAGTCAAATGTATCACCTCTGCTGTATCCAGCTTCTGCAGGTCAGTTACTCAGCCAAAGGAGGAAGCTTGAGCAATTTCTTAAGGATCATTCTTGAAAACTCCGTATTGACTTTCACAGTTGAAGTTTAAACACCTAATGAGTAATAAGAGCTTGATGAGTAAACTTCTTGCAGATATCCAAGTAAAGATGACTTGGAATTCCCCTGGCCCTCCCTTTTTCCCTTAAATATCATTCCAGGTAGTCCTCTCCTATGCTCTAATAGCTAGATCTCCATGATACAGCCGTTTTCCTTTTATCCAAGAAAACTGATCATGGTTTTACAGATTGTTTTAGTAGATCCTTCACTTCACCGGGAAGTGGAGCTGGGCCATACTGACACAAGCCAGTCATTGAAAGAAAAACAAACACACTTAAATTTCTATCTAAACAAAAACCTGTTGGTATGATGGACAGGTCTGTCTTCAGAACCTCCTGTTTCTGATGTCAGAAGTTGTTTTTTGTTTGGTAATTATTCTTTTCTTAGGATTCCCTGCATAGTTCAGCTTTGTAAGATAGGTGAAGAAAAATGTATTCAAAGGTAACCCCCTGGCACTGTTCTTAAACAACCCAACCATTTATGTGGAGTCAACTATCTTTAATTATTTTTGTTTCTGTCTGGTTTTCTTCAGAGAGCATTAAACAGGAAACCTTACAATAGTTAAATGCATTTTGATGATGTTTTCTTAAGAGTGCTTTTAAATCCAAATGATTTTAAGATATCTGAATTGCATAAATTCTAGTGCTACATAGCATCAATTTGGAAGATTTTAATGACTACCTTCTGTAATATTCTTCTGAAATCTCTTCTCTTTAGCAGTGAGTTACTTTCTTAGAAGTGGTATTCATTTACATATTTATATTGTAATTGCACATGTGCCCGGGCAGTTAAGACTTTTCAACCTTTGCACTATCCATGTCCTGCATTCACGCCACATCCTCAGCTCATACTTGAGATACAGGTGCTGTGTCATCTCAGCCTTGGCTCCACTACAGAATTCCAGAATTTCCATAAAGACTTACCCTTCTGGATAACCTATGAATAGTTTTTTTTCCTGTTTTAAAATGTGTATTTAAACATCTCCATGCATTGCCCTCTATTACCTGGAAAGGGGTGTCTAAGTACTCACACCAACAGATCAACCTATCAAGCTTAGTGTTAGCTCCTGTTGGCTTCTGGTCACAAAAGCCATACATATTGGAGGCTACATATTGGAGGCTACATGAAAGTTACATTCTCTAGTTAAAAACAGAATCTCTTGGTAAAGAGGGGAAGCTACAGGACTTCATGAATGCTTCATCCAAAAAAGTGGAACTGTCAGAGAGAGCCTCAAGTGTGGATTTCACCTGCTCTCCTGAACAATGTTATAACCTGAAAGGAAATGTGGTCATGAACGGCAATGTTGTAAACTCCATTGAGGTCCTGTCCTGCAGTCCCAGTCCTAATCATTACCCAGTTTGTTCCCATTGGTCTTCCACACTGCAAACAATTTAATTAAACCCAGAGAACCTTTGAGAACACTGAACGCACAGCTGGTACACGAAGATAACTTTCCCAAGGGAATGTGGAGCAAACTATGGGATGGTTGAGCTTCTTTAGCTCCAATAGACAGTCCAAAGACTGGAACTTCAGCCAAGTGAACAGACAGAAGGCTTTGTAGATAACTCTCTCCTAGAGCCCTTTATGCTCTTTATAAGGATTTCTCCCATGGCATAGGAAACATCAGTACTCCAACACTGACAGACATCCAGTATTCACATTAAAACAGGAAGGCTGAGTGGACTAGGACAGGTAAAGAATTTTTTTATCCAATTAGAGCAGAAAGAGACATTACTTTGAGATTTGTTACTGACAGAGGAAAAATTTCTGACAATGTGATGTAAGAAACCCCCAAAGTGTGCATACTTGAATTCCTGACCATTGGCCTGGGAACATATTGGACAGGGATTAAGGTTAAGGACACCTCAGGAACAGAAAGCTCTGCTTCTTACATTAAAGACAAAACGTATGTATTGAAATAAATCAGGATATATATACGTGCACACATAAAATCAGGACAGAGAAATTAGGATTCTGTTCCCAATAGTGACTCAAGTCACCCAGCACATATTTAAAGCACTGGGGAGAAGAACAGACAGATGAATATGGTGCTTAACATATCAAAACCAAGGACTACTTGACTGGGAGGAGTATACCTTGTACCACTCTATACATTGATACAATACATCACTTTGGTGTTCTCAGTTGTCACTTGAACATGCCACCTCTGAATGTGAAAAAGAAATGCCCAGAATGTGTTTCAGACATAAGTTTTAAGCTATCAGTGAGCAGAATTTCCTCCTCTTCAGTCTGAGTGTGTCTCCAAGAAGTGACATGTTATGGTCTTGTAATGAAAATATGTAGAAAGAGACATCTTTTGGCATAAAGTGGCTGAGTTTCAGTATCATAGCCAGGGATTTCTGGCTATGAAATTACTTCTAGAAGTATGCCATGGGATTACACAGATCACAGGGAGACCTCAAAATAGATGCTGACAGATATAAAACCAAACCAAAACAAAAAAGCCCAAAGGTTGTTTTTCCAGGTATTACAGTAAGACTAGAAAGGAGCTCAGCAAAGTAGGACGATGAGTGTCCAGCTATTTTATCCAACTTTTCCCAGGCTGAAATGAATCCTGAGAGAAAAAACTCTGACAGGTTTCTTCCCTCCTCATCCTTCCTTGAACTCCAAGAGCTATTTAAGTAGAAGTTATATTTTTTTTCTTACTGGCCCTTAAAATTAAAAAAACAAACAAACCAACCAAACAAACAAACAAAAACAAAACCAAAGGACCATAAAGTACTTTATAGAACCAGAGCAAACTGGTCTTATAATATGCTTTTAAAAGCAAATCACGCAACCAAAGGCTTCTTGGTCCACCTCAGACAAGCTATCATTGCTGCATTAGTTGTCTTTTAGCAAAGACCTGACAAAAGTACCTTGCCCTTCTTTCTAAAGGTAAAAAAAATTTCAGGGGTGAAAATAATAGTCCCTTTCCTATGCTGGAAAAAATAACAGAAGTGGGACTAGTTTTCTGAATCTGAATTTTGTGCGTAAATGTCTTCTCTTGCAAATCTAGAATGCATCACCATTGTACTTTCTGCTTGGAAGTGTGAGTACTGTAGATGCAGAAAAATGAGTTCTGTAGGTCCCAGTAATGCAAAGAACCTGTCAAGTGCTTAAAGAAATTACTGTACAGAGAGGCCTGAAAGTTGATGTGAAGACTGTGGGACAGGAAAAAAAAAAAAAAAGATAAAAGATTATTATTGAACACTGTAGCCATGGACTACAAAATTAAAGATTCCAGTTTGTATTAGCATATAAAAAGAGCTGATGAAGCTGAGCTAGTCTATCATCAGATGGAAGAGAGGCAGAAGGTAGCACAGATGGTGAAAACAGAGGAAATTATTCATGGTTCCTCATCACACCTTGAAAGGAGCTACTGAAAAGATGATTTTGAAAATTAAGACCAGAAGGCATCCAGGAAGAACAAAACCTCTAAACCCTCCTTTACATTCCAAATGTGTAAATATGTCCTGAGGTTAAATAGGCTTATGGTTTGAGGATTTGCCTTTTATAGAAAATGAAAAAAAACCAGTATTTCTTTTTATATTTCAGAGTAAAAATACCTGAACACCAAAGGTTGGCTCTTAAGTCTTTAAGCAGATGTAGAACTCCATAACTCCTGGCACTCCAGATCAACGCTCATAAACATAAGTCCTTTAAGTTTGTCTTTCTTTGGATTACTTCAAAGCAAGAGCTAAAATGTCTTGTACATTGCATTATTTGCAGTGCCATTTAGACCTGCAACATCAAGCATAACTTACAGAAGTGCACAAGGAAAATTAAGCCTTCCTGAGAGCAGCCCTAAGTTTCTTTTAGAATCTTAACAGACTACTTACAAAGCAGACAAGCTGACGATTCTGCTTATCTTATGAGCAACCATTGCCTAATTAGTTATCAGGAATACTTGTAAGGACACCAAGAAGCAGATTTTTCCCCTACTAAATAAAGTTTGAAGGTTCTTTCCATTGGCAGATATAAACCAGTGTACTTTTTTAGATGTGACCATTACTGTCTACAACAAATGTATTGGACAAAATGTATTTTAAACCCAGTTTGGTGGGTTGTGGATATTCATAACTGTGAATTTTCTGGGACACGAGGAAGGTGGAGAGAAGTGAGGAAAAAATTGATTGTAGAACCTAGGTAGTAAAACCAGGAAGGGAAAAAAAAAACCTCCCACCAAACAAAAATCCCCATCCCAGCAAAAAACATCACTACAGTAGAAAAGCATTTTCTGCTGTTGCTGAAGTGGGAAAAATTGCAGTGTACAGCAGTTCCAAGGTTATGATGAAAAAGCTGAAGAGGAGGAAAGTTACACTGTCAGTAACCAGAGCCCGAACTCCCAGTCGGGTGGTGAGGCAGAATCAAAACAGTTCCACGCGTTCTACATGATGTACTACTCATCACAGACCACGGTGCGTGGGGGCAAGGCAGGACATCAGCATGTCCAGTAAGAACTAAGGAATGCAAACATACTTAGTCCCAAATGACTAACATGCCAAAGACATTCAAAATTAAAATCTCCACTTTCTCCCAAAAGGAGAGGACCAGAAACAGCTGCAAGGTTTTCAGTCAAAGAGGAAACAAAGATGACAGGAAACAAAAATGCTTAGTGATGGCAGAAAGTAATCTTCAGTTTAGATTTCAGGACTTCTCATGGTTTAAATGAACACAAGAAAGGGGCCTCTGATATCAATAAAAGTCCAATTTGACTGTCAGATTAAAGCTTGGGACTCAATTTTTGACTCTCCTAGAAAACATGTATAATTCTGTATTCTACTACTGCTGAAGTGGGAGAGGATTTTTTTTCTGGTGTTTTCCAGGCTAGTAAAATTTTGCTGCCTCTCAAAAGCACTATGACAACTTCAGAAAGATTCGAAGGTGTTGCTGTATGTAAATGGATTCAAAAATATGAATTGCCTTTAGCTAAGCACAAACTATCACGTTATTTCAGAAGTGAGAAATATTAAAAAACAAAAAAAAGTTAAATCTCTGCTGATTGCTTCCCTGTAGCTTAATTAGCGAGGAGAGGCAGTAAGGCATCACAGAACTTCCATTTTAGTTTTACTGTTCCCCACAGTCAGTATTTTATGCCTGAGTATTTATTTCTAGGTCCCAGGGATGCATACAAACCATCCAAACTTTTTCTTTTCTTTTCTGTCATGAGAAATCCTGCATACAAATAAAATCTTATAATGGATGACTATTACTCCTCTCCTCCTCTTCTCTTCCATAAACAATAAACACATTGTACTGAAGCAATGAGACACTCGAGTTTACTCACAAAGACAACTGTGCAATCCACATTACTTTTGTGAGAAGACACGAGGATATGTGGTATCAGAACTCAGAAAGGAGAGTTGAACCATGAAAGAACCCTCTACACTATGCTATGTAGCAGCAACGCTAAGAACTTGCATAACAGGAAGTAGGCCCCATTGCTAGAATCACATATTTAAAAGAAATACACACTAACTTTCAAATCCAACCTTTCGTTACATAAAATCTCTCACAACCTCTCAGCTATTATTTTTTTCCCTCCAAAAGACCAAGTTCTTCTAAAGTATTCCAGGGTGTTTTTCACTTCAGAAGACTGGGACCCTTAAGATATGATAAACTAAGAGGAGGAAATTAGCCAACACCATTTATTTTAGAAATTTATCCAGTGTAACTATCATAACAAAATGTGCTTTGGGGTAAAAATAACTTTTATTCTGCTTAGCAGGGGAGTTGGACTAGATGATCTCTAGAGGTCCCTTCCAACTCTGTCAAATCTGTGACAGAGGCCCAAACATTTTTTAGGGCCCAACCATATGATGTTGCGAGTACCGATCTTATTAAAGAACTAAAATCACTTGTGACTGAGAAAACATTGCTGAAAATCTTGTAGCTCTGAGTCCTTCTAGAAGACAGGGCATATATTTCTAAAACAAAACTAAAATACTAAGTGCATCACAAAGTCAGACCCCATAAATGAAAATACAAATGTTAGACTCAAAGCTGAATAAAAGAAGAGAACCTTCTCTGCCATTTGTCCTGTGTTTTACCGCAATCATTACAGTGCCAGAGGCTGTGCTAAGATGCAAGGAATACACGCCTCTATTAGGGAATTCCACGTGAAGACTTTACAAAGCTATCATAAGCAAAGTAAGCATAATACCAATGAAATAAAACAAGAAACACTACAGCCAAAAAAATTTATCAGCTTTTCATCAGCTTTAAATTGTATTTTGGGTTCTCTAACCTGCTCCCACCTTTGCTAACCAAAGGGCAGAACATACTGCATACTCAGCTTGCACGATAGATATCTGTAATGAAAAAGTTATCTGTATGTTATATAGTTAATCTTTCTAAACAATTTGATAGGCCTCCATGTATCAGTTAGTCTTTAGAAAATCCTTGTTCTGTTGGAAACATGGTTTGATATTATTTAAACTTTATATTGTTAAACATTTTGAGCACTCACTTCCCTTTTTTTTTGGTCCTTTTTATTGAAATTCAGAAATCTGAGAACATGTCAAACTCATGAAACTGTCCTGTATTCCCACGGAGAAAGATTCTAAGTAAAATTATCCCTACCCCACCCTTAAACTGATTAAATGGGCCTTAATAAAGATAATAAAAATCCATAAAAGAGAAAACACAAGGCTAACAGAAAACAGTAAGGTTAGCACAGTCTTTCCAGTCTTCTCTGCTTAACTGGAATTTGAATTTTGCTCCAAGTTTTCCTCACTATAGATATTATTTGGCACAGAAAAGGCTGAAATCCTAACAGCAGGCTTTATCTTACACTAATTAGCACATTGTATTTCTCTTACATGTCTGAAAATTCACTACTGGGCATTAACACTTCTACATTATCACAACTGTGGCTTTCAGTTTAGAGACCTCAAATATCCAGGGTATTATTTTCTTTGGCGATGTCTTAGTAATGTATTTAGAAAATTAAATAAACCTGTCACAGATGATAAAGCTCTCTAGGATCAAGGCCATGGGGTGCAACATGCTGGGCTACAGATAACAGATGCCATTGAGATCTTCTGCCTGTGGATCTTGTGGCCATACAAAGAACTTCCCATATTCTTCCCGTGAGGTCCAGAAAGCTTCACACGAGAGCTGCAGAAGGTAAAAAAAAGTTTCAAGGATTCTGTGGACAGAAGTGAACAGATGAACCCCAGACAACAAAAGAAACCACCTACTTTCAGCATACTGTATAAACCCATGTGAAATGTGTCCCAGCAAAGTTTTGCAAAGATTATATAAAGAAAAAAAAATTAAGACTATTTGAAAAGAAATCTTAAGAAAGTTAAGAACTGAAAACTTACACCACATATTAACTCTGCTGCATGGGCAAAGTCATATGGGTTGATCAGATATCCCAGGCTGAGCAGGACAGGCACAAAATGGAAACCTTTTCCCACAATCTCCAAGAATTTTACTAGATCATTATTTTGTTGCAAGTTTTACATGTGGGATTTAAGAATTTCCCTCTTCCCCTTCCTCAAACTGCAACCCTGGAAAAAGCTGGCAAATAGCTGTAAGAGTCTCATATAAATCCTGGAATGTTACTTGCATCCAGTTTTTCCTTTCAAAACTGATTTATTTTCAACCTACCATGCAAAAATACGCAGGCATCCGAACAAGAGGACAAGCCAAACTGTGCTCTTCAGATTCAGTTAGGCAAAGTCGTCACACTTTCAAGTTCCTGTAGTGTTCAGTCACACAAAATTATAGTGGATACATAAACTATCATTATAAGAGTTCTGGAAAGTGGTGAGTACCAGAAAGAAGTTTGAAGTTGTCTTATTGTTTTATGCTCTTCATTCATTTCCATTGTCCATGGAACTCTTGGGTTCCATGATTCCCACAAGTCACAGAGCTAACATTTAATATTTCAGCATTGGTTTATGGTTTCTTGACTCCAAGAACTGCGCAACAAACCAAGCAAGTTAGTAACCATGGCAACTGTGGTAGAGAAAAAACAAGTTTCAGCTATGAAATTGCAGTGTAACTTTAATTCCTGCAAATGCTATTCTTTCATGAATTCTACATGTGAAAAATTCATTAAACATATGGTAACTAATGTATATATCTACTATGTACTAAAAGACTTCTTACTACTGTGCCATTTCAAGTACTCCATTTCCCTCTCCTCCCTCTTTCCTCTCTCTTTTTATCAGAGCACTATGCTTTCTTCTGTTTGCTTATGAAAACCTGTATGAAAAAATCAAAAAGATACTTCCAAGAATTAGAAAAATGCACACTCTCTAGTTATTTTTATGTAAGTAGATTTTAAGTGTCAGTTATATTTACTGTCATATTAATGAACAGCTTTTGTAACATACTGTCCTGGCTACAATGCACTCATATTTTGCTGATTCTAGGACCTTTGCTAAGAAGGCATTTAATAATAAGCCTGTGAACACATCTGATTACATGAACTACACCATGCACTACTGTATCACGCAGGGAAGGAATGGAAACAGAACCGAACCACTGCCCACGCAGGGCACGGATCTATGTACCAACAGTACATATGTACTGCATTAAGCCCTGTACAATCTTACAGAGACACATTGCTTGCAACTATTGTTTCTTGGTGATGGAAAGCAATTACACTGGTATAAGTGAATATCAGATAGAAACACTGACAATTTTTCCACACAACTACCTATTTCATCCCAATTTTGTTTTTTGTTTTTGTTTTTTAATGAGGACTTGAGGGATAAAACTTTCAAGAAGAAAAAAAAACGCAAAATATGAAATTTAAAATTCATCGATTTGGATTGAGGACTTTAACACAAAAACCATTTTGAAACAAGTGGTATCTTTTATCAATACTGTGAACATGCCTAAATGAAGAAGGCTACATTGCCCTCTCTTACAAAAGAACACTTATAACTATCTTTCTCTAAAAACCTTTTACAACTAAAAAATTTCAGAAAGCAGTGATGTACTTTTTTTTTTAATAGGAAGAATCTAAATAAAAAATTTGTTCCCAAAGATTCAGCAAAATTATCATGAAGCTGCACAGGCTATGGGGGCTTCCTATTTTGTTTTGGGAAGCTTTTTAGTTAAACTAATAACTTTTTCAATAGTTAAAGATACATGCACAGAATTTTCCAGTACTTCTGGAACACTCTAATGACTAAATTTTAATTTAGTCAAATAATGCACCAACACTTAACACAATCCAAACATGTACAGATCACATCTACAGTCTACGTATGAGACATCAAGGGAACAAAAAAGTAAAGAGCCTAGATAAAGCTAGTTTTTCTCTGTTGTCTCTGGTACAGAAAAGCATCCTATTGATTTGGATAACAAATGCCACAACCACACGGTTCTGCCGGAGGCATCTGGCTGGAGATGCACTGGGAGAGACACAAAGCTGTGCAGAACCACCAGCACATGTTAATGGCCCCACACAGAAGGATTACCACGGGAGGTGGCCACATCTCTGCAGCTCACAGCATTTCCTTTAGAAATGTCTCTTTGGGCAATTCCATTTATCAAATGTATTTTTATACTTGATGTTTATCTTGTATTGTATTAATAACAATATTGGTTTAATGCATTCTTTTCAGTTAAATCCATTAAGTACTTTAACTCAAACAACATGGACATAACATTTTTATCAAGTGAAGAAACAAAATACCACAATAAATAGAAACCTGGACACAAACAATATGCCGATTTATTTTTTTATTCTCTTTGTACTACCAAATCTGTTTTGAACAATTCTTCCTCAAAAACATGCAGATGTCACCGGACAGTACAAGTATTTGCTACAATAACATTCAGGTACATTACTTAGTTGACATAAAAATCTTCAAATGCCTTACTGCAGAACTAAAGCAGCTGGCATACAGCTCTGATGAGATTCCCAAAAGTATGCATCATTTTAAAAATGGTAAACACTGCTGATTTTTCTTTCCACAACCAAACAATAAACACTGTACCAAGGAAAGATTACGCATAGCAACAGATATTCCATAAGTTCAGACATCACATTCATACCTTATCCTTACAATATTTTAATATAGCTCAGGTGGTTGCATCTAATTTTACAGACCAGTGACTGTAAAATTAGGAACCTGTAATAAATAATGGATCCATGAAATCAATGATAAGGTATTACCTTATAAATAACAGCCAATTCCAATGACACATCAAGACAGCGCTCCTTACAAACCTTATCACCACTCTACCCAAAGTTCACCAAGTCAACAGCAATTACTGAACATACACAGAGTAAAAGCATACATCTAGCCAAACAGGTATCTTAACACTCAAATTTCAACATATGTAATATATGTTGCACACATTAATCCACTAATTAACACAAAGTTTGATAAGGGTGTCACAGGTTGTGATATTTAATCTTCTGGCATCTCTTATATCAAATGGCAACAATGTACAGTCTTAACTTTACTTAGAAGTATGCAGACCTAACTTGGAATGTTTGGAAGGGATAAGAAATGCATATCCCAACAGAAAAATAAAATCACATCATAATTTCAATAATTAAACCATACTTACTTCTGTAACATCTGCCTCTGACCAAACCTTTGCACAGTGTCTTAACAAAGAACTAGTTTTCCATGCTGACAAGTACTGCTTTTATGCGTGGGGAAGGTCTGAAGTAATCTGCTTCTTGTGCAAGTTCTTTCTTGTCTCCAGGAAAATGACTGAAAATAATCTAGACCTTCTACTACAATATTGAAAGCTTAAACTAGAGAGTTTAGTGTAACCACACACTGACAAAGAATTCCAAGCAAGCTACAACTCATGGGCGCACTCTGTTTTAACCTGGCTGTTTTCTACAGGATACTCTCTCTCTCTTCTCCAAAACCAGCCCCTTCTGAGGCCGTAACTGTGTGGAGCTCTGCTGAATCTTTTGAAAGCCTGGTGTAATTTGAACGCTGGCTCCGCTTGTGAGCGATGGTCTTCAGGTTCTCATTCTGAACCACAGCTGAAGTGGAACCTGAGCCAGGGTGCAGCATAATTTGAGGTGAATCTCCGATACCTTGTGTTTCTTCAAAATTTTGATTAGCTCGATTGCTTAGAGCACTGTTGTTATTTAAGGTTACTGTACTTGGGGTTCTGTTTAAATTATAGACTTTCTGGCAAGCTGGCCAACTCTCTTCTGGGCTACTTGCTATCAAGCTGCTTTCAGAAGGGCTTTTCTTATCTTCTGAGCAAATAGACATGCGAACCACAGCTGGATCTTGAAGGCCACTAAGGCTGTGTGGAATTCCTCTTTTTCCACTGTGACTGTCATCTTCAAGCTCAATTAGATTCGCCTTTTCAAGCTGTGAATCATCTGCTCCTTCATTATGGAGGGAATGATTTGGAGAACTTTCGTTGGATCTTACACCAGAGTCAGATGAATCTTTTTTATCCAACAGGGCATCTGTCAAATACTCCTTTGCTTTGATGAAGGTTCTAATAGGTTCAGATCCATGTTCTGGAGATTTGGTCTGCTTCTCTATTTTGCCATCTGTTTTCTTATCTTTACCTTCCTTAAGAAGCGGAGTATTATCTGATTCCTCAGTTCCTGATTCATCTTCATCACTTGGAAGCTTCTGATACCGGAGAGTAACTCCCTTAAGCTTTAAATCTGGAGCCTGGAAAATACTTGTTCTTTCCGAAGACTTCTTTCCTGGGAGAAGCTTGGAACCAGACTGATCATATTTTTCATCTTCTTCAGTAATAGGATCCAAAGGAGATGCATCGTTAGTAGAAACACCTGAAGTACTGTAATCAACAACATCATTTCTCTTCAGCAAAAAGGACTTTCTTCCATCATCTTGTTTCTGTTCACCATCTTTTCCTTTTTCCTGTTCTGAACTGGAATGCAAGGAGCCCCCTGATGTACTCTGCCCCATGTAGAAAGCACTTGAGCTATGAGGGGAGGACCTACCACTTACTGTAGTAGAATTGGCACCTCCTTCTAACTGTGACATTTGAGCAATATACTCTCTATACGCATCCCTGTATTCTGCCTGTACCTTGTCAGTAAGCTTTGATATTTCAATACTAGAGTCTTGAGAGTTAAGACTTGAGAGACTTGGAGTTCTACGAGTTTGTGACTGGAAAAAGAAAAAAAAGAAAGGAGAGAGAAACAGTTAAATGAACTACTTATTTTTACTGATCTTTTTAAATTAAGTAACTCAAAGTATCAAGTATGTGCTTAGATGATATTTTTTCTTGCTGTGAATAGACTATGCAAGTGAAATTTTCAATGTTATAATTAAATATGCTTGCTATAATCATATATATGCAATCACAGACACATTCACCAAATTCGCAAAGTATTCTTATTGTTGGTCCCCATAAGGGAAGAATTCCCCAAAGCAAGCATTTTATCCAGTGCATTTGAGGCTAACTCTTTTGAGTACACAATTATAACAATTGAATTTGTGTTAAAATGGGTTTTTCTAATACATCTTTGTACATTTACAAAATAAGCATTTTCTATTAGAAAGACAACAAGAGTTCATCTAAATGCTGAGCATATCTCAAAAACATTTTAAGAGAACCCGATCCTAACATAACTCAATATACCCTAGCAAAATTCCATTGCATATAGCTCATTTCAGAAAAATGAGATCTCAGACAGACACAGTGCTCTTTGTCCCCACCTCTGCTGTCTTGTAGTGTGCACACAGAGAAGCCCACAGACATATTTCACCTATTAAATGTTAAAACTGAGGTGTAGCAGAGTTGAACAAAGTAAAGAAGTGGATTGTAGCTGCACATACAGCTTCGTGCCATGCATATAACAGGCTCTCACTACCGCCAAGTAAAAGGTCTACAGTGATCAATGCATTGGAGCTCAGATACTGACTTAAGCAGTTAGTACTTTAGGAAACCAACTAAACTTTGCAGTGTACAAGAGATGAGACTTTGAAAGACTGTTGAGCTATTATGTCTTATTTGGGACAATGAAAATAAACCACATTTCAAAAACCTACCTTCCACTAGAAAACACTATTAAAAAAAAACCTAAAAGGACCTGGGTAATTTTAATGAGATAAAGTAAACAGGAAAACTAATGTGTGGATTCAAACACTGTGAATGAATTTAAGATTCAGAACAGAATTCCTTAATCATATAGATTGGTCCATCCTTCTCTTTAGCACCCTCTGTTTTTCTTTTCTCCTTCCCCCAGCGTTTTTCCAGCTTTTATATTTATCTTTCTCGTTTCTGTCCATTTTTTCCTTTTTCTTGCTCTGCGCTAGAATGCAATGCAAACCAATGTGTTTCTTTCCTTCTCAGAAGATGCTCATAATCGCCCCAGCAAATAACATACACAAGATCTGCAAGTTTCCATTCAATTATTCCTTCTCTATTACCACAGAAGCATTACTGAGAGTTTTTCATAAGATCAAAAATGTTGTATATACACTATATACTAGAATATTGTTGTATATATACTAGAATATTATATGATTAACTGAAAAAAAATGGTGTTTAAATGACTTCTATATGCCATGACTCCTAAGCAATTCAATACCTAAAGCAAAATGCAAGAAACTCAAGAGATATTAACACTTGATTATTTATGTATAATCACTACTCTTTATCCCTACTCACAGCAGCTACGGTTCCTCACCCAGAATAGAAATACTTGATTTTGTTGTGCATTTCCAGTAGTACTCCTCCTTGTTACAAAGAAGCAGCACTATTCTTTTTTTAATCAGTTTCAACTTTAAAAATTCCAACAGATGAATTCTAAGATTTCCTTATGGAAACACTACCTTTCTCATTCTTTTGATTCAAATGCAGACAACTATATGGACATCGCAAAATCTATTTATTTAAGCTTGCATTTTAAAAAGCCTTTTAAAAAAGATTTTCTTGTACTTCTTTCTGTGTTTTTAAACACAAAACCAACATAAGAAGTCTGAGTGATGCCACTTTGGTTTGGAGAAACATATGTTGAACCTCTGTTTCTGTAAATAGGCAGTAAGGGTAATCAGGATCCTACAAATACACATAAGTGTGGATGCACACGTACAAAGGTATGTGGGATAGAAATCTATCTCTGGGATATAGATCCTAAACCAAAAATCAAAAAATTCAAATTTTGAATAATAGAAATATCACATATAGCTAGTAGTTTTGGGTGTCTTCCTATTTTGATGCAACTTCAAGACTTTCTAATTTAAAGTTCCAGAGATGAAAAAGTTGCTATATGTTTGGGAGGTTGTTTAGTTTTTTAATTCTTTTTAGGTAACAACTGATTTGTCTTATTTCTTAAAAAGGACAGAAAAAAAAATAAAATCACACACTTGGGATGATTTCGTAAGATACAGGAGAAAAACGATCATAACCTATGGCAGAAACTGTAGTTAGAGATGGATGTCAGCTCTGGAGCCCATGAATAGATTATGCATTATCAGGTAAAGGTGCTGTCATGGAGCACTCTAGGTGTCTATTTAAAAAAAAAAAAAATCTAATAAATGTATCTGCAATCCATTGAACAGTATAACATCTGGCTAGGACATAGCTAGAAACTTTCATACACAAAGTCTGAATATTGCGTTCAACAGAAATCTTGCAGGATCTTGCTCAAAGCTAGATGAGAAGAGCACCATAGCTTTGATTTTTTTTTTTTTCTCTTGAAGAGTGGTTACTCAAACAAATGACTGGTTTTCAAATGCCAAAGACTAAAGATATTGACTCAGAGAGTGTCGTCAGAATTTACATCTCTACAAAAATGGTCTTTGCCAAGACTGAGAACTGAAAGTATCCAAAATGTCACAGCAGACTTATTTCTTGATCTGTCTGTATCCAAAAACACTTGAATAAGACCCTTTACTATACAGGTAACCAAGCAAAATACATTTCTCTATTAAATACCTGCCAACTTAAGTTACTATGGCGCGGAGGAGCTTCATCAAGACCAATTGTGTTGAGTTCTTCAAAGCTGAAGTTAAGCGTGTAGGGAGCTTGACCAGAAAGACCTGTAAGCTCAGTGTGAGGCAACTCAGTGTTATGCCCAGGCCGACGAGTAAGTTCACTATGAGGAATCGCAGCGTTAACATGCTCATTTGTTCCACGAGGATCTTCCTGAACAGCCTGATTTTCTGAATTTCTCATGTCAAGTATCTTAACATACAAAAAGAGACAGTGTCAATGTAATTATATAAATATAAATAGAAGTAGTTCTTAAAATTGTTAAAGAAGAATTCTATTAAAAATAGCAACATGGAATTTACAACTGTTAAAGCGTAGTTGCATATCTGGTTGTGAGCATAGAAAAATCATGAAGAAAAATCTGATCTAGTGCATTTGTCTTTACTGCGAATCATGTTGATATTTAAGAATTTTTTTTGTATCAACAAATTATGGCTTATTGCTGCTCAGATCCTTACAAGAACTCATATGCCACAAAACAGTTACATTTTCATAAAACTAGAAGTATAATTACAGTTTTAAAAGCAAAACCAAACAGTTCGGTTTTATAGCTTAATCAACCTGAATCTAACAATAAATCTCATCTTGTAATTCTCAGTGCTTTCAAAACTGATTTAGCAGTTGAGAGACATAGTGTTATTTTCAGAAAGAAAACTGGCAATACACTACAAATACTTAAAGAAAAACACAGTTCTGTGATGCATAACCCTCACTGCAAAACTGGCATTTATTCTCAAAACGGGAAGAGGGAAATGGGGCAAATCAGATGCCTCTATATGAAAATCAAGCCAATGAGAAAAGTTTCCTGAAAAATTATGCTTATGCAATTGTGTGCCATGCATCTCCAACAGCCTGGCTGTCTACTTCCTCACACTAACATGCTTTGAACTCCCTCATTAACTTTTAACAGAAAGACAGAGGCTTCAAAGACAATTAAGTTCTGACAATTTCATTAAAATTAGCGAATTTAAAAAGGGAAAAGGGAACCCATTCAGGAAAAACAGATCCTACAAAAAGAGGAGGCAAGACTTCAGAGTTTATAATCAACCAAGACGCAAATCCATAGGCAACAAGTTCTTCATTAACATGCTCAGGACAAAAAGACAAAGTAACAACAGAATAAAGGCACTCATGTTTTAAGACAATACTTATCATCTGAGAGATGATGATAACAATAAAGCAACAGGAAAGAAAAAAAGGTAATCTTTCTCATAATGAAAAAGACTAATTTATGATGACCTGAACACTGAAGAGAGTGTCTTACCATGCTCCTGAACAGGTGCCAGTCACCAAAATTCATATTCATTTCTTTTTTCAGTTCGTCAATGTTGCACTGAGCCAAGACACGGCCATTTATATTTGCCTAAAACAATAAAACTAATGTAAATTACTGATACAAAACTTACGTCAGTAACAGACTAAAAGGTAATTAAAATCAGATATATTGATGGGAATCAGTAGTGAAATTCCCCAACGTCATTCTTGAGTCCAATCCCATATAATAAATGTGTTTTTATAAAAGACTATTTATTGATGACAATATAGATAGACAAGAACCTACGCATCATGAAAAAAATTAAAATATTAAGCCTATCAGAAAATGTGCATATGAAAGGCAATATGATTGTGTTCTATGAACAGACATAAGGAAACAACACATCAGTGACAAAAAATTTCACAGACAATAAACCACATTCATCTGCCTAGATTTCACAAACTTAAATGGACTGCAGACACCCAAGTATCTGAAGAAAATGAATTAAGTCCCAGGCATCATCTGCCCCCTGGTTTGAGGCATCTAAGATCAAGTGTTACCTCCATCAACACAAGCTTGTATTCCCCCCCCCAACACCAGAAATACCCAGGAAGAGAAGACTAGGCTTCTTTCTACTTTTCATCATCATTCAGAGACTACCACAGAAGTGCCTAAACACCATCTACGTTTCCTAATGTAAGGAATCACCTTCCTGAATGTTATATAGCACTTAACTTCCAATAGCACCAAATTGAATGCAGAATCCTTCTCATTATGTAACAATGAGAGGGATTTTTCTTTGTATCATGTATCAGTGGATGGACAGAATGTAAAAGAGGAATCACGTCTTCAGAGAGTGACCACAAAATGGAAGACCCAAGTTGACAGCTCTCTTAGTCTGAGGGATCTCACTGGGTTTGTTACCATATCCCAGCAGACGGTCTTAATCAAACCAGGGAAAAAAAGATCAGGCTGAGCCATTTTCATTCTTCCCTTTTACATGGTATCACTTGCAGTAAGAAATGCAAGAATGTAAATAAGGAATCTCATTAAAGACAACCAATGAGCACATTCTTTTAGCACTCAAGCCACTGAAACAACTGGAATTTTCTGCAGCTACACTTAATGAGCTGCAATCTGACATCCTACTTCTTGCTTTAAGCAACATCCCTGAAGTTTTCTATGATAAACCTATCTCCTAATCCTTGAATCAACACCCTCCCTGTATTTTTCTTAAGATACTATACGTACTGGGACAAAGTGAGCTCAGCAAAACCATTCAGTAATGATAACCTTTATACTTTTCCCTTCTTTCTTTGTAAAAGGACTACACCAAATAGTGGAAAAAATAAAAAGTAATAAAGACAAAAATCATTCTGTGCTCATGTCTCAGAGAAAAGAGCAGTAACAAAAACATATTAGATATGGAACATCGTAAGAGAGAAACAGAACCATCTTCACCATACACTTAAAACAGAAGAGATGTTTCAACTTCTCGTGGTGGTGGGGGAGCCAGGGGGAGGGGGGTGGAGGGGGAAGAAGTAGATGTTATAGATGTTACTACCTAGATATAGAACACTTTTACAACTCTGTCTACACACGGCAATTTTGAAAACATTTTTCCTTCCTTTTTTTTTTTTTCCCCTTAGGAGAGCCAGAGTCATCAGCATTTATATTTCTGAGTCTGTTTTTCCTTTTTAAGAGAGCACATTTTCTATGAAAAACATATGCTTGTATTAAAATGTCCTCCAAACTTAGCACGCATAGAAGTGAAGATGTTGTTTTGACATTTGATGTGTTTCCATAAATATTTTCAAGAAAAGAGCTCAGCTGATACCTTTTTTATAGTTGCAGAATACTGAGATAGCATGCTCTGGTCGAGACCATCTATCTGCTTTAGCTTCTCACACACAGCTTCCACAGTCATTGTGCTCAGGGACACATGTGACACTCCTGTGGCTGATCCTGTGCCTGCGCCCTGTAAGAAGTGCGAAAACACGTACATAAGATTAATTTGAATGTGCAGTACAACCAGAATTTCACAACACAAATCAAGCCGCATTCCACTACATTTTAAAATTAAGAGATGAGAATAAGAATGTACAGGCATTTTCAATTACTAACAACACATCTATATATTGGGAAACAAATACTACAGGTATTTTTATTTATTGGGAAACATTTATTATAGGTATTTTTGAGAAAAAAACACAGCATCCCGAGTCCTGCCTGCATGAGAAAATAAGTCTCTTAAATAATGTTATTTAAGAAAACAACATAAAAATCTGAAATATTAAGGGTTAATTAACTTCAAATACACCTTTACTCAAAGCTTCCCCCTGACTTTAACAGTTAGTTTTGGGTTTGGTTTTTTTGGTTTTGGAAACTGGGGGGGATGCGTTGTTTTGGGATTTTGGTTTTGTTTTGTTTTGGAGGGGGGGAGGGGAGAAAGAAGATTGGGGTTTTGTTCGTTTTGTTTTTTTTTTAGATAATGCAGACACAATTTACATTTTCCAGTCTTAACAACTGATGGTTTAATATCAGACTAAGATGACCTAAAACATAACTCCTCAATTACTTGGATTCATGGGGTAGTTTTAGCGTATACCTGTCCATTTTCCAGAGGTTCCTTCAGATCCATTTATGCACGATCAGCAAAGGGGCTGTGTACCACAATACAGAAATACAGGGCAGCACTGCCACTGCCCTCCAAGTTCCTATGAGGATGCTTCATCTACCTCAAACTTTGTCAAGATTTATGAAGAAATTATTCACAACTCAGATCTGTAATGCAGAAGTTGTCCTGTTAATGTTGCCAGCTTCTGGAAATTTTACAGAAAGCGTGGAAAAACAGAACAAATTCATCTGCAGGTGGTCAGGATGCTAAGAGACTATGTCTTCAGAAACCCCCACATTCTCCCTGGACGAGGACCTGTGCATTAAGTAGGAGCAAAGTGCAAAGCAGCGCAACAGAGTACCACTGCTAGTGATTCCAAATTCTTAAGTGCAAAATCAGAATCAGTTCTATTAGCTATGAAATGCTTGTACACCCTCCTCCTGGAGGGAGGTTGCACCCTCCCCTTTTCCTGCATGTGAAGTTTCAGTTTCAGCTCTGTAGATCATGCACCAAATGCAGCTCATTTTGGGAGGATGAAAAAGAGCTTGTAAAGCTTCAGAGCTCATCATCATATTCATAAACCCTGGGATGTGAAAGTGCATTTTGACTACCTACACTTCAGTTAATCAAATTTGACTATATTCCTCAACTTACCAATGAAGACTGTTTTTATATACAGTCGCAACACTTTTTTCCTATTTTTGATTACTTCAAAGTTATTTAATCTTTTGGAATTAATATAAATTAATAGATCCAAATATATTGCTTATGAAAATCAGAATGGCATTAACCATATCTGAATTACCTAAACCAGCACATTTAAGAAGAATTTATTCAACTATTAATTCCAAGGCAGCAATCCAAAACCCCAGTATCTACTACCATTTAACCTCAAAATTGTTTCTAACTTAATTAATCAGAGATAGACAGATCTAGGGAGGGAGGCGTGTTTCAAAGTTTAGATGCTATTACATGTAATTTCCCTAAAGTTTTCTGCCAGATGTGCTTGAAATTAACTTGAAAGTGGCAAACTATCAACTTTACTCCAGGACACTATGGGAGACTGTAGGTAATCTAAGCCTTGCAGTTCACACACTTGCCTGAAAACAGAGCTGGGGTGCTAATCTTTGTTCCTTTGACCATTTTTTTTAAATGTGATGTCAACTGGACACTAAACAAATAAAATACTCCGTTTTCTGAGTGGGTAATAAATTACCTAATTTATTGCATAAAAACCAAGGATTTTAATTCCACTACAGTCTAGGCACCTAGCTTAGGGCTTGGTATTCCCTTCCAAGGATAAAAAAGTTACTTTTCAGATTCTGCAATGTCTCCCTAATTAGGTGCCTAGAATACCTAATTAGTTATCATATTAGGCATCTAAGGGAAGAAATTTAGTATTAATCTAGCCTGATTTTTAGCACAACTAAATCATTTTAAGGATATAAGCCAACCATCAAACTGATGAAGATGACAGGAAAAAGCTTCATTCATAAACTATTTATTTTATACTTCTTTTATGTCCATTTAAAAATAATCACTTCAGTTTTTCTTCAGAATACCAGCTTTGTCTATTATTTCCACCATAAACACACTATTTACTATTGGTATGAGGTATGAGTTAGGTAATACACGAATAAAGAAAAGGTATTAAGTTAATTCAAATCTTAATTATTTTCTGAAAGAAAGCTCATCAATTAAAAGAAACTGTTATAGCCAGAATTACATTGTGGCACTACTAAAATTAATGATCCTTGAGCAACGTGTATGAGCAGTTGCCTTTGTTCTCTGAATCTAGTAAATACATTATCTATCATTTATCTTCAAATAAATTTAAAGTTTTAAACACTTCTAATTTAACAGTTCTTCTTCAGATCAAAATATTTTTTGAACAATCAAGACCAAGTCATTCTTTCTGCATGCATTAAGAGTTAATTTAGAAACTCTTCTTTTTGTGCATTAAGAAAATTCAGAAAAGCACTAAAATATTTAGACTATTTTTGTTAAAGCACGAACTATTTGAAATAGATGCACATTAATCCAAATCATTCTTTATAAAAAGCACTCTCCGCAGAATAAGTAACGTAATAGCTTTAGGGATATTGTCATCATGTAAGTGAATTAAAACTGTACTTAAACTGACATATTTTTCAGCCTTAGTGGTTTTGCTAAGAGATGCTTAGAGAACATTAGTCTGAAAAGTATTTGCCATGCAAAAGCTAAAAGCAGCTTGTCAAAACAAACCTCAAGGCTAGTAATGAGCATTAGTTTACAGACAGCCCAGCATGAAGCGCCAGTATGATAGCTTCTGAAATGACTCTGAAACAAGTGAATGATAATTCACGGAAAGTGGTTGTACCTGTTTTTTGTTTAACCCAGACTTACACTGCTTAGAGAAGAGGACAAAACAGAATGAAAAGAAACAACAGCTTAAAGCAACACCAGAAAGGTCGAACATAGAGATGCTTTGAATTAAAGAGGGGGCATCAGGGTTAGGACAGAAACAGGGTATTTTTCAAAACTTGATGAAACTTTTAACCTAGACCCTCAGAACATACATTTAGAATATGCTACAGAAATACTATTTTCCTATGAGCAGACTACTCCATTTTGCACTTGTAGAAAAGCCACACTTGATGTATTTTCTTTGCATAAAAGTTTTACTTAGTTTCTGATGGAAAATCTTTTTACCAAACATTCAAGTTCCCATTATACCACCAATGTATCTCAAGTAACTGAAGCCTTCTAAGCACACATACCCACACCCCCCAAAAAATAAACCACCACCATCTCCTGAACTGAACTTTAAGAACAAATATTCAAAGCACAAAAATACTACATAAAAGCACCTGGAAAATCCATACACAAAAATTCCTGTGCCACACACTTTCATTCATGCTTGAACTTTTGAAAAGCACTTCCAGTTTCTTAATGAGCATTGTAGGTTTATCTAAATTATATGCTCTGGGCCATGTTAGTTCTCACTCAAAGTATACATACTACAACTTAAGCTATTATACCTTCAGTGCGGTATGAAAAAATTTATTTAAACAAAGTTAATGATATTGCAACAAGCTGCATCCCAGTAAATTACAATTAACAACAGAAACTAAAGCACACGATTAAATTTGACAGATAACCACTGCTAATGATTTCTAACATAATAGGGAATGCTATGAACAGTTAATGGTAACACTACAATCCAAGGAGCACTCTATAAGTTTTTGCAGTTCCTGTCAGAAATAGCCATTTGTATAGTAAAGCCAGCAGAAACGCATGTTTACCTCCACCACAGATGTGCAAAGACTGACATCTTAAATCAAGTGTATTCTCATTAGTGATTTAAGCCAATACCCTAAAATTCGCATCACACCTTCACGGTGACACAACTAAATGGATGGTACCAGTAAACTTACTGCTCTGACATCTGTTTTGATCCATTTAGTAAAGAACAGTAAACTATAGTCTGAGATTGACAAGTTTTATCATCAGCAACAGAGTTCAAATCCAGAAGGTGACAGAAGAAAAATTATTGATATAGAATAACTGCTCTCAAAATATTTTGATATCTACTGAGCTAACCTAGACTTACACTGATTTTACAAGACTAACGATTAGGATCCAAAATTTCAGATTTTGTTCGACTTCAACATCAGACTGACAACAATGGCAGGGCCTTAACCAGGCCATGTAATATCATCAGCACAGCTCTGCCAACTCGGGCAACAAGTAGCAATGACAGCAAATTGATACTCACAAAAACCAAACTGATACTCCCAAAGACACCGGTTTTTGCCCTGTAAGACTTAAAACATTCTAAATAATGATTATTCTCTACTGTACACAAAAGTAAAATTGTAACATTTCTTGCTCCTTGCCAAATTTGCCTGAATTAATTTTGATTCTATACCCTCCTGATGTTTTCAGTCATCAAACCCAATATACATCTTGGTATTCATTAGCTACTTTGTAGAGTTTTTCATCTTATTTCATTACTTTGCACGTGCCAATCCACTTAGTAAGTAAAACCTGTATCATCTATATAGTGACAATAATCAATTAAGAGCTACGTAATAGCTGGATGAAATTATTGCACCCATCACCTCCAGATAACTGCAGTACCTAAAACAAGTAGAACAACATTTCTTTAACCCTAATGGGGCATTCTGCCAGGCACACAGAATGCAGTAACCTGACTAACAACATCCTTGTAACCTACCCAACAAAATTTTAAAAAATTAAGATTTTAGATTTACACTCTACATTAAATATTGCTAAGTCTTAGAAAAGTGTATGATTTGATGTGTTGTACAATATATATTTACAGTAGTATAAACACAAAAATTGATCTAATAAAATCCGCCATTATTTCAGTTCCTTATTGATGTTCTAACTCATGCATTTTCTTACCTACAGCCAATAGACTACATAACTTACATGGAATATTTTAAATTGCTGCTTTAAACTGCAGCCTTTGGATGCTTAAGATATACACAATGAGCAGCAAGCAGAAGAGCAACGAGGTCCAGGTCTGCTGCTGGAGCACATTCACTATTTTGTCCTTAGAGTAAATCCCACTTTTCCAGTCCTGTGCCCCTTCTCACACTCCGGGATACATGCGTACTTCAGCCATCATGCCACTGTTTTCTCAAAAGTCTTTAATTTTTCTCCTTGCACTGACAAGTTGCTAAGGACTGGGAAAAGATAGGATACTGACATATCGAATCAAACACAGGAAAGGCATCAGCATCTCCAAATATGTACTACCAGAAAAACTTACCCCAAAGTCATCCTTCACACAAGGTAACTGATCACTTGGAAGAAAGAACTTTTGGGTATGTTTTCCTTTGTATCGCCCATACACAGGTGCTCAGCAAAGGTTATGTGCAGTTAAATACAGTTATGGAATTTGTGTAAGGTGTTCTTTTTTTCCATTGCTCAAAAATGGAAAGACCTTTTTTTTGAAGAAAAAATAACCAAGATCAAACTGTAACTGTTGCCAACGACTATCGGCAGTAAGTATTAAAAGAATTATGGCAATCTTATTAACCTCTTTGCTTTAGTAATAAATATTGATTTCCATCAATTCCGACAGCTAGAGTTAAAACAGATATTTATAAAGACAACACCTTTGTGTGCATACTTAAGATAAAACAGGAAGTTGCAGAAGAGGTAAATGTTAGCATTCTGACAAGAATAAGCTTATTATGATCAGCAATTTAATTTTTTGTTGTGGTTTTTTTTTGTGGGTTATTTTTTGTTTGGTTGGGTTTTTTTAGATTTTCATAGACAGTATACTGTGTTAACTGCAATAGTTCTATGCCACCAACTAAAGAAATGCAGTTCAGATGAGAGAGCAGTAAAATCTAAGCACCTTATGACCACCTGTCATTCCTCACTTTGTTTAGCGACCACAACACTATTTTTACTGAAAGCTCAGCACAGCTACTGAGAAAGTTAAGGGGAAAAACTACAGGGAAAAATATAATACATCTTATAAATGAAATATTAGCTCTTAAATCCATTCATGAACTACATTAGTTTTCAACTACTCTATTTGCCCACCAAAGCCACTGATGCAGTGTTAGTGAACTGCAGTTATGATTAATGCAGACTCATTACTGCTGAAAAAGCAATGAGATGCTAAAATTTCCACACCACATGACTACTCATTTACCATTGAGGGGTCTGTGGGTGAAGGAAGCCCCTCATCAGCATCCTCCTTGATAACATCCTAACAACAACAAAATATTATGGTTTGGGTAAAATGATCAAGGGATCAACAAAAAAAATGAAGTAAACAGTGAATGAGAGAATGAGCTCGTAGTAATACATAATTCAACAGAAAATCATTTGTTTTCCTGAAGTGATCAAAGATTTTACCAGCTTTTAATAGCTTTGCTCATTGTATCAATATTCTAGAAATAAACTGATTGATAAGTGAGGCTTACACTTTTTTAGCTTTCCTTAGTTCTTAATTCCATTTGAACAGCCATCTGTCAATAAAATAAATACTGCTAAATAGGAACTTTATTATTCTATAGGAAGCTAGAAAAGTCTGCTCATTTATTTATCAATGGGTAAATAATGCTGAATTATATGCACTTACAAAACCAAGCTATAACTGATGCACACTTAAAACAAAATGTATTTTGTTTTATTATATATTTTAAAAATTCCTTTAAACTTTTTACTTTGACCTTCCAATTTCTAGTATTCTCTACAATGTTAAATAATGTAATTTTATCTTATAAAATTTGAATATAAATTTACAAGTTGCACTCTTTTTCTAGAATGTTATACTATATCAATTTCTTTACTGTAGTAGAGTAGGCATTTTCATTAAAATATTTTCCTGCCAATATTACAGGTCATACTCCTCCAATCTTGATACTCGGATGTTAGAATTGATTTCTTAAGTAATTTCTTAAGTTAAAACAAAATACATTTTACATTACATGCTAATAACATCTTTGCTTAAACTATTTGTATGAGGGCTATAGAAAATTAACTCCATCTCAGCCAGACCCAATAGAAATATAGAGTTTGTACTTATCTAATAGTGAATCATCATGAATAACCTTAATTTTCATTACTTACTGTATTTATTGTCTAGGTTAGTATTTGAATTATCCTTCAAAATACTTACTAGGCCATTGTTCTGATCTCTGGACAAATTCGTTTTTAGTGGTGGACGTGAGATGAGATGAGAACTGCCAGGGTAATACCTTGGCATGTAAAGATATGGGGCAAAGAATGGCTATGGAAAAAAAAAAAAAGTGTAACAACAAAGGGACAAACAATTACACAAATCAAAATGTAATAATAAAATAAAACTTATTTAAACAAAACACATAATCTAGTAGAGTTTAATAAAGTGTAAAATAGCAATTACTAATAACTGTATTTACTTTTTGCATTGAACAGAATTCAATCAAAAGCTCTGGAGTTCTTTAAACCCTCAGAGCCAATGCTGGTCTGGTGTGGTTTTCTGGAGGAACAGAGTTGGAGTGGGTTTGGTAGTGACACTCTAACATCTGTCTGAGCATGGGAAAAGGATTATTTAAGGACAATTCTGATAATTTCATTCTCGCAGACCTGCTAAACTCAAAATTAGATGCTCAGTAAATCATATAGTGTTTCATAATAGTGAAGACAACCGTACCAAAAGGAAAAAAGTGTGATATACAATAGTATCGCTAGAACTTTCTGTATTTGTGGTAACCAATCTGAAGGCTTCCACAAATGCTAGATTTTATAAATCTATAATCAGATTGTCAGTTTTTAGAGCAGACAATATTTGAGCTTTGTTTTGCTGGAAATATGTCAATGCATTTGTTCAATACAAATACCATTTTAAAGGACAAAGTTAATTATTATAAAACAAATATAAAAAACATTTTTAAGAACAGAAATACAATTTCCCCCCATAAGTATCAGTTAATTCTAATCACAATTTTTATAACCAGGTTCCTTTTTATCCCTTTTTACTAACGAATTTCAAGAAAACAAACACTAGCCATTTTCCAAAAGTCTTATCAGCACAATGTAAAGCATCCATGTGAGAACTGAGGCTTTTAATAAAGTAACTTCTAAATGATATAGAGATCTCAAAATTACAAATACCCTTACATTATAACAGATCACTCCACAGGCTCTCATTTTTCAAGTCTTAAAATCAATCATATAAAGAAGTTTCATGATATTCACCTGCTACAAAACTTGTGTGTGTGTACGCAAGTGTGCATTTGAGTACTGAACCTTACGATGCAGTTAAGAACTACAGGCTGCTTTTCCAACATTATGAAATTTTGTTTTGACCTATTTGTGAATTTGAGTTAGGTTTCGAAATAAAGATTTCCATTTCTTTACCTTTGAAGTCAACATAATGGAAAGCGACAGTCTTTAGCCTTTACGCAGAATAACAGCACTCATTGCTTTCAACTCATTATCCAGTTCTCAAAAAAAAATCCAACCTACAAATCTCAATGTCTTGTATTTGATTTCTTCAAAATCAGAAATATTACAGATTTCTGGTTTTTCTATGCAAAGTATTTTTCAAAATTATCCAGCTATTTAACAAAACAAAACATATTATTTTGTTTGTGTTTCTGCACATGACAAGATCCTGAGTAGTCTACTGCATCAAATTCAGGAGAGAGTAGGTAATTTTTTTACTCAAGCGCTAATCTATGAGAGCGGAGCAAAATTTTTTTAAATATTCCACTTTGGACTTGTCAATAAAGACTAAAAATGCTCTGTGTCCAGAAGTAGCTGTAAATGAACTGAGAAATTAAAGTTTAATACCTGCATACTTAATTACTTAGATGGTACAAACTACAACTTTGAGTGATTTATGGAAAAGATGCAGGGCATCTCTGCAGTTACCTCAAAAATTTCATATGCTCTTCCAACATAGGAAGTTACATGATACGCAGTGTAACCATTAGTCTAAATGGGGAAGTTGCCTATGCCTTACATTTATTAGTAAGATGATTCAGAAAATTCACTGATTTAAATACGTATTTTTTAGAAATCGAAATCTCTTCAAAAAAAGTTAACGCTATTTCTAGAACAATTAAACGCCTCAGTTTTCCACTAACAGCTTAGTTAACAGCTTAGTTTCCACATGGAAAACCCCCAAGCATGAAATGCTTAATGATCATACCACATTCAAGTGCCCAGCTCTAACGACTGCAAAGACTACCCTCTGAAACACACAATGAGCACGTTTGTTGGTTGTGAGTCAAACGACAAAGCAATGAAAAAAATATTTGTCCAATAAGGCAATTATCCCACAATTCTTTCATAATTTCTAATAATACCTGGAGCTCACTTCAGCTACTCCACTGCTTCCCAACTGTGGAATTAATTTTCCATTAGAGGTTTGAATTCTACAGACTCAATCTTCATTTGAAGTACAGTAAAAGAGATACTGTGAAAACATGAGCTCAGTATAAATATATGTTGGGCATAAACCAGCGTAGAGCTGTTCTCCAAGTTTGCAAATACCCTATAAAGCATAATTGTGATGTTTGTTATTTAAGATATCTAAGACCTTGGTGCTACGTTGCAAAAAAAAAAAGAAAGATCTTTACATCCTACAGTTTCTAGTTCCCACCTGGGAAACTCTAATTAGACTTATCTATTACTCTGCCCTTCCCTGTAAGAAACACAATCTCCACAACGATCCACGATAGTGATTTTGGGAAGCTGAATTTGAATCCAACCTGTAGCCAGGCCATTCGACAGTGCTAAAGTGTACTTCTCCAGCATAGTCCTATACTGGGAGCCAAAGTGCCAAGTTGAAGAGTTGCTAAATGGGACTAGAACACTTCCTTTACAGCTATACAAAGAGAGAACAGAGTTTCAAACAAAAAACTAATAGATTATGTCACTGGAAGTTCAAGGTCTATAACATAGGAACATCCTAAAGAACACCACAGAAACATACATAATTAAAAAATTGCATTTCCTAAAAATAAACAAACTGAGTTTTTTCCCCAACAGCTCAAAGGGTTTTTTCTTAAGCAAAAAGAATGCTTAAAAACAACCAGAAAATGTTTACTGGTCGAATAAGGCATCTATCCCCAGAACGTTGTGCATAAAATTCAGTATTTCCATAGAATCATTTGACCTACTGTGACCTACTATGACCTACTGTCATAGAGATACTCAAGACCTCTCTCTCAAACTTCTACTGGGGAGAGTCTATACTTCTACTGCTGATCTTTTTTTTTTTTTTTTTAAATCCTTATTACAAAAAAACCCCAAAACTCAAAAATGATTGAATCTGCTGAAGGAAACAGTTTTTCAGTCTAAGTTTTCTACTATTATAAAGTCCTCATCACTTATCTCGGTATGTGCTCATGACAGCTGCTTTACGAGTCCATAGAGGAAAGTCAATATTTGAGAGTGTGGAACACTAAAAACATTGATACCTTAGAAGAGCAGTATAAAATTCCTGCAAGGCCAAACCAGAATTATCTTAGTCTTCAGCAGGCAAAAAAGAAAAAAATAAGGACGACTATAAGCCTGCGTGTGCACATAATACAAATGAACAAATAAAATGATTGTTAAGAATAGCTTATGACTCACCAGTAATTGCTTTTGTAATGCTTCTTAGAGCCACAAAAACATACAAGTTTCAACTGCATAGCACCTCACACTTAAACCTTGTCATGTACAGCAACACAGACACAAAAACAGGGCTTCCATTAAACTCCCGCTTTAACAAAGCTCAGCTAGTCTCAGCATGAAGGTTCATATGATAAGCATTTAACAGTGTCGGACAACTTCAAAGTCTATGTCACTTAAGTTATTTTCACAAAACATCACATTGTTCCTGTATTCACAAGAATAATTTCAGAATAGATAAAGTTCTGTGCTACATGTACTCTTTTTCTGCCTTGGTTAACAAACACCAATTTAGGAATAACTCTATTTTCTTTCTAACTAATTAGCTTGAACATTTACCCACTGTCAAATCTACTTAAAGCTGAGGCCATTTCTCGTATAGAGAAGTAAGCTATGACATATCAGCTTTCTACATTTTTTTTTCCTTATAGTACTATAGAAAAAAAAGGTAAAAAATAAAATTTAAAAATACTGAATACATCCCACAAAAATAGAAAGTTTAGACTTGATCCAACAACTATACAGTAAAGTACTTAACTCAATTTGCAAGTGAGCTGTGCCCAGGACTATGTTTTCTTAGGCCCACAAATAGCTCAAAAATATACATTTTATGCAAGTTATGTTAATTCCTTTAAACTAGTGCAACACTGATTTAGGGAAAAGATCCCAGAATAACTGAGACAAAGGGGAAGACAGACACCTACATAGATTCTTGTTATGTAGCTCCTCACTTGAGTTTCTGTATCTTTTAACCAAAGTCAGCAAAAAAAAAAAAGCCAGTATTCCCTTCCAGTGTCTGTAAGCAAGTATGGAGTGATGGTGCACAGTTTACCCCACAACTGAGCAGTGTTCCAAAATGATCTGGCCTTTTTCCTCTTGTGCAACTTTTTGTTTTTCTGATGCAATTTACCACATTTCTGAGACAACAGTGATTGAACATTAATGTGAAATTTACCGACTTCTCTACATTTCTAAGTAGAACTTGCATATGTCTTTTATATTTTGTAGAAGACATCTGCAATATTACCAGACTGAATCAGAAGAATGTTAATTGGTTCTTGATTATTTACCCGATTGTAGAATGGATGCTGAGGTCCTGTCATACCACTATAGTAACTGCTGTGAGGTTGTGGTGATAAAACTCCACTATTGAAAGGTCCATTGAAAGATGTTGTAGAAGAGCAAGCTGATGAAGGCTGACTGAAGAGAGATGTTGCTCTAGCAGGTGCCTCATGCAAAGGCAACGTGGGATAAGGAAGTCCTCCAATATTCATTTGATCTCTTGCAGCACGAACATCTGAAAAATAAAAAGATAAAAAATAATGAGTTTTTGCTTGAAATTCTGAAAAAGTTTTGATTTGTTTGCCATTTCATTACAGTACATTGTCATGTATTAAACTTCAATGAGCACTCATCGAGTAGAATGTCAAATGTCACTCGCAGCTGCATTTGATTTCTCTTGAGGATCACATATACACAGGAATCTTTAAGAGAGATAGAACAATTTACGCATAAATTTTCGTATCACATTACATGTTCCTAAACATTCTCTCTCAGAAAGAACAAATTACAAATCCCAACTCAAATGGGAAAAAATTCAGGAATACATCATGTCAAGTTCATCTCTGATGGCAACTGTATTGGATATGATAGTCTGAAGAGATTAACAGGACAGAGATCGTGAAGAAAGTTAGGCCACCGGACTCTATCTACCAAATGCAGATAAAGTTGGAAAAAAGCAAGAACAAAAAGAATTCTAGTCAAGGACTGAAGAAAAGTGTCACAACAGAAAAGACAGGTAAAAGAGAATTATTAATACCTGAATTCAGTTCCCACCTAAAATACTGACTGCCATATCAAAGACTCATAGGTTCTGGTTTTCTTCAAAGCTTTAGCATTTCTTAATAGGTGGAAATGTTAGCATGCCATGGCCTTACTCCCAAAGCCAATAACCATCCCAAAGACCAGACAAGAAGAACCATACCATGTGTAACATCAGCCCATACCATGTGTCACATCAATCCACAGCAGCAGTGAGCAGTCAGAACGTTTAATGTCAAGCAGAGTGTTTTTGCAGAACAGAACATAACCTGAATCTGACTGCATTTTTTGAGGCTAGAAGTAAGTAAAGGCAACTGCTTAACAACCACTGCACAATAAACAACAAGTCGCCCTAGGATGAATTTAAGTATCATACTATTGCCAATTAAAAAATAACTTACGGGATCAGCCACACAGTTATCTAGTGAGGTAGAGGAATGTCTCCATTTCACATATATGTTTCACTGGTTTCAGTTCTACGGGATCTTACTGACACATTCAAAATTGTTAACAAAGATCATTTTAGTCTACTACTAAAATGCCATTGCATGCATTGGGTTCTTCCATTTGTTAAAGCAGTCTTCAAATCAAGAATAGTAGATTTCCCCCTTCAGAAGAGATACTTTGGTCTTGTATGATCTCGCCTTTACTGCAAAGCTACTATGTGAAACTGGGTGGCCTGTAATTGATCAAACGTACGTTTTGATGAACAAATGATTGTGCATAACATGCGAAGTAGTTCTACCCAAAATGAAAAGAAATAATACATTTGTCATTTTCCGTTTCTTTGAAACATACTCACCTGCAATGATTTCTCGTAGCTTGGGATCTAAGTTTACAGTACATGGCAAGAAAGTTCTTACATCACGTGCAACAAGAACAGGTGTTCTTGAAGATAAAAATACTTCAAAGTTCCGTATATCTCCATCAATTTCAAGTAGAGGTTCAACATCTTTAGTTGTAGGAATATTCTTTGAAATTCTAGAAGGTAAAAATTAGACAAATCATAAATCATATTTATTAGAGTACGACTTCCATTTGCATAGTGATATTTTAGGGTGAAATACTAGTACACTTGCATCCATTTTCCTGTTCTCTGGAAAATGAAGAGAACTGATAAAGAGCTGCACTATCCACAGAAAGAACAATTTAACATTTTCTAATATGCAAAAATTCTCAAACTGCTAAGTAATCTGATCTAATTTTATGCTTCAGAGAAATCCCAAAGAAGCCATACAGAAGACTAAAATCAGGTCAGGAATTTACAGATCAGTAACATCAAATCCAAAGTAAGGGGAACTTAACATTTGTCAATATTAACCTCAAACATCCATTCAGATTCTGATATCCCAAATCAGAAATTCCATGCTTAAAAAAACCCTCCTTTTTAAACTAACATTTCTTCTAACAGGAACACTCAGGCATCTCAGACAATGATAAAAACCCAACCATGCATGAACTTCCATGGTAGAGAATGGAAAAACTTCCTGCTTTCAAGTATCCTACCCTCTTAAGACAAAAAGCCACAAACAAAAACACAACGAGGTGTGGTCAATGTAAGGGGCTGTTGGTGCATTACAACTATTATCAAGCAATGGTGGATTTTTTTTGTAAGCACTAGTATAAAGGAGAGTTTTAGGAAGAAACACAGAAGAATTAAATGTTAGCCTTGGGGAAAGTTTAGGGAAAGCTTCTACCAAATGCAAGCAAGTGATGGAGGCTGACATGATGGGTCAGATAGATCTATCTTATTTGACACCTCATAATACCTTGACTGGTATCTCATCTTTGAGATGAGATATGAGAATGAGAAATGATAATCTAAATTAAAGATTATGAAAATGAAAAAATGTTCCACACATCCAGTATAATAAAAAACGGAAACAGTGAAAGAATGCACTAAGAATGGTTGACATGGTTATAGTACTGACTATAAAGTGACTGTGACAGCACTCTATATAGATACCAGTGAAGTAAACACACTGTATTTAAAGTAAAAATGGAAAAAAGTTATGAGGAAAAATAAAAACAACACCTGTACATAAATACAAAATGAATGATGCACTTCACTAAGTAATGGCTTTTCCCAAAGACATATTATGATTACAGTTCCATGGAAAGGGATGACTTAGCACAGACATTCTGACTGCCCTGTGAGCTGCTGTAACTTACTAAAAAGAATTTAGCAAAGCACAAAGAAAGAGTTTTCTCTGATTTTTGGACAGTCAAAGCATCTGAAGCAACTGCCAGCGCGGTTGTGGGGGAAAATGGACAGAAAGGGAGGAAGGAGCCCTAATGTACACTCAGTAACCTATCAAAGTGCAATCAAGAATCTCTTACGTTAAATAAATACACACTTGCGTCTGGGAAAAGATGTAACACTTTCAAAAAAAATCTGGCTGCAACTGAATTGTATCTTTAATTCAGCTGAGGAACTAAATCTACCATTAGCCAAACGATTGTACCTTATTTCACAATTTGTTATCTCTTTAAAAGCTTTGACCTTTTTATCTTTGTTTTTAAATCTTCCATAAAAAGTGGAATTTTATGTACTATGAGATTATTCCAAACAAAAAAGTGACAGATTTACACAGAATATTTAGCCTTTAATGTTAAAAGAAATAAAAGAATTGAGGATTAGTGCTAGATGCTTGAAGTAACTACAATTCTTTTACATTAAAGAGGTATTTTAAGTGTGCGTTAATCTTTCAATCTGATCTTTTAAGATAGTCATGCCCAATATTAAAAGTAGAACTCCTATACATTTTACCAGAAAGCATTTGAATGGCTCATGTACCTAACAGATGGAGGCTACTGCCATACCATGCTGTCATAAGCAGTATCTACGAATAACTTAATTCACAGTGAGATGCTACTTCTACAACATCAGAAAATGTAACCAGTATAAAGCATAAAAACAAGTGTAGCCTTTTCTAACAAAGGTTCTGATCCTGTAAGTCACTACGAGTTCAGCTGGCAGTGGGATTATCCACTTTAGGGAAGCTTAGTGCATGTTAAGGCTTTGCAGGCTCCAGCTTTGAGAGAATAAAAGGTGGTGCTTCAGTCAGAAGAGAAACTTGGCATCCAGAAGTAGGTTATTATTTTAAAAAAATGGAAACAGTTCACTCTCCGATAGTGTTTAAAGAAATCTAGTAAGAGCTAAAAATGGTCATCACCTCTAGGAGTGAGTTGTCAAGAGAAGAAGAAAACACACAACATTGTCAGTGTCAAAGTAAAACTTGTATATTTTACACTAATATTTAGCTACTACCTTAAGTTCTTCTATTTTGCCTTATATAAAACTATGACTAAGCTGACTTTAAATGTGTATGTTTTTATTCATCCAGAAATGTAAAAAAACCAAACGCACTAAGCCGCTCTAGTTGTATGCTTTTATTGTGAATGTTCTAGATGAGTTCAACAGTGGCAAAACGCAAATTACGTGACTTTTTAAGTCAGGGATTGAAGAGTTAAAGAGTGGCCTACTTCAACACTTAAATCTACAAAATAAAAAGCCAGAAGAGAATGTGACATAGATTTAAATAAAACACACAGCTGATGAATCACATGAAACAAATTAGCTGAATTTTAATGCCAGCTCTACTTAAGTCTGAATGCAAACAGTGTTCTGAATACGATGAACAAAGCTACTGTTCAGAAGCCAATAGCCCACTGCTGGTGCGCAGATTGAAGTCTCTATTCCAACCTCCTGAGCTCAATGTCTTAAACTATGCCTTTGAAAAAAATATTTATGTAAATGATAATCTTCTGGCAAAGAGCCACAGGAATTGCATGTGCCTGTACTTCTCAGATAAAAATTAAAAGGTTAGCATGTAAAGCACTTCTTCTAAAATATAAGCACCCATATCTAAAAATAGAGCACTGTGAACACCCTATTCTCTTTTGGGGGCTAGGTTTTCCTAAGACAGAAGAATCATTCTTTAAATCAGAAACATTAAAATCTGTCAGTGTTACAGAATATCAGTTTCCATGAGAAACTACCCGAATTTAAAAAGAATGAGCCCAAACCAGAACATTATATTGACAGAAGAGAACCTAAAACATTCATTCCACTATTCCGCACATGCCCTTTTTTCCATGTACAGCTAAAATTAAAAAATACTTTCAGTGTGGATTAAGTTATATTCCAACAATGATAGATTATTTCTGGTTTTTTCCTCAAATAAAAATAATTTACTACAAGTACATACAGGTACATCATGTTATCTTCCATTCAAGAGACTGCGAATTTGCTCCAAATCTTTTTTGCAGTTTATGTTCACCTTGCACTTCCACGACTGACTAGGAAAACAACCACCATGGTCCAAGAGTGTGTCCAGCACTGAATGCTGCCAGCATGGCCTAGATACATCACTAGGCTCTTGGGCTATACCTCACACAGCCCACCTATTCACTGCAGGAGATGGTTGCCACTAGAGGATGTGGTCCACCAATTAGGTGGACCCACCCAATTAGGTAGTGGTAAATGGCAGCAGCATCAACTGCCTTCATCCACAGTGAGAGCTGTGCTGTGCCCACAGTCCCTGTTTGGTCAGTTATCAGGTCCCAGAGTACACCAACAGGCTCTAACACCTCTTCTAACACAGCCAGAGGTTTCGCTGCCTGTGCTCAAGGTCTGCTCTGATACAGTGCAGCTGGATAACCTGGAATCAGATAAGAGCTACAAGAAGCTTCACTGGAGGCCTCTCTCATTTGATTCAAGCTCAGGCCTTTGCCCTTTGTCCTTCCCTCAGCTACATTTATATGCCTTACCAGTCATTACCTTGTCTCACTGACTTCACTTCCTGGGATGCCCTAAGACATGCCTCATGGCTATGGACGACCCATCCCTTTTTTTTGAATAACCAAAATTCAAGTCAACCAGGACCAAAGACACATTGCTTCCTTTACAGAGCATTTGGATTACCTCATCTGTTCCTTATCCTGCCCTTCTGAAGCAGTTTCTTATGACAGAATTGATCTAACGAGGCAAATTTATTGTGTGGGCATACGAGCAAGTTTTTGCAAAGAATACTACAGCATCAGCTTCCAAAGACTTGATATTCCATGCTACTGCTCAGTGGTAGGCTTTTACAGTAGTATGAGACACAAGTCTTCTCCAAATACGAAGCACATATTTAATCTCCTTTTTTACCCTGAGAGAAAGGTTACATCACATTTATTGTGGGGTATGAACCCAGATATGGGCCACTAGCAGTATTTAGCCAAGAGTTGCATTTCCAGCTTATCTTTTCCCATGCTCTCAGATTTTGAATAAATATTCTACTTTTGACAAAGACGTTCAGACGACACAAAAAGCCATAATCTCCAATTTTGTTTCTCAACTTATCTCAATTCCCCCCAAAGTAGAGAAGTCTCATGAAAAAACTTACACAAGTAAAATATAAACATTTTCTTTTTAGTGTTGTTAAAATTAAGACTCCTGCATTCTACCTTGAACTAGTAGCAATCAGTGATGCATGGAGGGATTTGAAATATACACAGGGGCAATTCTGAGATGTCATTACTGTAAGCATTTAAAATTATCTAGAAAGTATTTTTAAAATATGACTTATTATTCTGTATTACAAAGGTAATCAAAGGTAATCAAAAAAGCCAAAAATATTCCTCCGTCTTGGAGCTTTTTCTCCAGTTTTCTTATTCTCCCTATTACCTTTTCATCTGAACTTCCTTCTTATTTGTCATGCCCTCTGGTACTCTCTACTTCTCTTGTACACTCTGTCTTGTGTCAGTCTATCTAGCAGACAGCCTGGGCAATAGCCACCTACTCCTTTACTTGTGTCCTGCTTTGTAACACTGAGACCACACTATTAGCACAGTAAGAAACAGAGTAACTTTATGTGTCCTGCATTTGAAGTTCGAGGCAATAAAAGGAAACTGAAAAACAAAAAGCAGGTTAAATATTTAGAAGTAATGAATCACTGTGAGGTTTGCAAGAATATTAAATTGTCTACTTAAAGGAAGTGATTTATTTAAACCTGGCCTGGACAAAAGATGATTGCAGACAATATTATAGCCAGAGTGATGAATGTGGCACCTTCCATAGCTTTTTCATTTTTAATTTCTATAATCACTAAAAAGCTACACTTCTTAAATTAATACATCAATAGATTTTATACAACTCACAAATCCCTCAAAACTTAATTTCACCCTTTTTATTAAAAGGTATTTAAACAGTGTCAAAACCGGAATTAACATAATAACCTTCCAGAAAAGTTACATTTCAAATGATCTTGCTCAATTTTAACATTGGTAGAGATTTGCTGAAAATATGAAACACACTTTTAAAAAAAGAATAATTTAATAGATACTTGTCTAAAGGACTGTAATGAAAAAGTAGACAGATAATGCTTATCTTCAGTTTTTATTTTACTTCTTTTCTTCTTACTTATGTATATTAACAAAAAACCCTCAAATGATTTCGACAAAAGCTTTTAGCTCTACACATAATTGCAACAAAATTACAATAATTGTACCAATTAAAATAATCCTGAATGAACAGTTTGTCATCTTAATGTTCCAATGGTTTATAGAAGGATCTACTTAATTAGCTGAAATTGCCTTCCAATGTTAGTATCAAATGTCATTTGTTAAAAGTTGAACAATTTCAAAAATAATTTAACAAAGCAATTTTACAAAACACCAAGAACCAACATTTTCTTTTCAGATGAATAAAGCAAGCAGATGTGTCATCAAATTGCTATAAAAATAAATGAGCCTTTATATGGGGAAAAATAAATTTTACTACTAGTGCTACAGAACACTATTTTCTGATTTTTTTTTTATTAAATCGATTTCTTTAATAAAATAATTTCATATCATTTACATCTTGGTGGTATTTTTAGTATGCTGTAAATACATTTTCTTAAATTGAAGCAGTAAACAAGTAGAAACATTCAACTGTATGTGAAACAGAAAGGGGGAAAAAACCCAAACAAAACATGAAAAAACAGAGGATGAGTTGTCTAGTACCCTGAAGTTAAGTATTTCTCTGATGACCATTACTAGATATAACTATTTCTGAGGCTGCTTCCAAAAAGGGGTAACTTCAGTAAAAAGACTGGGGATAAAAGCAAAATCACATACTAGTGCTGAAACTGGAAATCATCACCTAGAACTGAAGAAATGAAGAAACATCAACACTTTCCATTACTGATAAATCAGAGCAGATAGCTTCTACAAATTATTTCTTGGGAAAAGTGTAAGAGTTACAAGAGCATTAAAAAAAGTAATAAATTAACTATGGCTGTCTTAGACCCTTTACCCCCCTCCGCCCCCCACCCCCCCCAAAAAAAAAAAAAAGAATCCTGAATAGAAGAATACTATTGTGTTATTCTCCTAAATTTGGTGTGCTCTGCTTTGGCAGCTCATTTTGCCATCCATCATAGGTAGGCATGCATACATAAGTGCACAAATACTTTACTGCAGAGGTTAAATTAAGCCCAAGCGATGGATCAATTATACATGGCTAAGTTTTAAGTAATAGTTACTTACAACTCTGAGGAAAGCACAAATGCTTTCTCATCCTGGAGATGTATCTCTCTTTTTTCAAAATCAAAGATGTAAGATTCTTGGTTTCCATAGTTTCTTTCAGCTTCCCCAAAAGCATGTTTTCAAGCAGTTTAAGTAAGTGTGGAGATCCTAATCTGAACATGGGGCTGATGAGAGTTTCTTCTATCCTGAGCCAAGCTCTCATGATGGAGTATTTTTAATGAATACATAAGAATAGCCACATCACAGAAATTCAGGGACCAGAAACTATTTGCTAATACAATCATACAGAATTGATAAACCCTGTCTTAATACCCTAGTTTGAGCAAAGCCTGTGGAAAGAATGATAGGTAGAACTGTCCATCATGACATCAAGCACAACAATCATTCATGTTGGAAAAGACCTTTAAGATCACTCAGTCCTGTTATCCCAGGACTGACAAGTCCACCACTAAATTGTGTCCCTAAGCACCACATCTACATATCTTTTAAATATCTCCAGGAATGGTGACACAACCACTTCCCTGTTCCAATGCTTGACAACCCTTTTGGTGAACACATCTCCCCTGGTGCAACTTGAGGACTAAACAACTAAACAACCCCAGTTCCCTCAGCTGTTCCTCATGAGACTTGTTCTCTAGAACTTTCACCAGTTTCATTGGCCTTCTCCGGACACATTCCAGTATCTCAAAGTCTTTCTTTTAGTGAGGGGCCCAATCTGCTCAGCAGATTATCTCATTTAGTGAGTAAACTTAATGAGAAAACAGACTGAGAAGACATTCCCTTCCATACATTTGATTAGCTTTAATAGCATGATTTTTAATCAATAAGGTGGCAATATCAAATCTCTGCCATCTACAGCCTTAAGCAGTAGAAAATATCAACAAAGAGACAACTAAAACTCAGACTGAAATGAAAAACTAAGGTCTTTGGGGAAAAGAAATAAATGACTCAAACATCTGAGACTGAGGAAGACTTGAAAATCAAAAAAAGAGAGGAGAAAGTGTTCAAGAAAAACAGGGAAATCAGACAGTGATGATATTCACAGCAAAATCTGTAGTGAGACTAGGGCTCTCCTCATCCTCTTTAATATCTCTTCTACTATGGTACAACCTTTTTGAGAAGTGATGACTAGAATGTCAGAGCAGTTAGAATTCAGATACACCACAGTTTTATTATAATACAGTACCTTCCTTCTTTCCACTTTTTGTTTTGCTAATAACTCCTAAAGACATTGTTTCATTTTCTGACTGTTGCTGAGCACTGATTTTTTTTCCAGAGAAATCAGCAATGATTTGTGAATTTCTTTCCTTAATTCAGTAACGGATTTACAGTCCATTACTATATCAGCAGGATTACAGGTGGGATTATTTTCCTGAGTGTGATGTGATTCCTATATCAATAATTAATACTACTAAACTTTGACCTACAATTTACTCATATCTACTTCCACAACATTCTGTGAAACACTTGTCTCGGTTACATGCCCACGTTGTATCTTCTCCTTCTATCAGATCATGCACAGGTATGTCAAAGAGCACAAGTGTTATCTTTGGAAACTACCTTCGAGTTTCTCGCAAGACTCTTATCTTTCACTTATTTCATTTTCCTAAGTCAATCTTGCCTGTCACTACCTTAAATTTTAATACATTTAAATGTTCTTAGATTGAGATCTTGCTTAAAATTTTTTAAATTTAAAAATATCATGTAGCCTTCTTCATGTGTTCATTGACTCTGTTGAGAATTCTTGAAACACATCTACAAAAGCCAGAGTGACTTTTCCCAGAATGTCATTTATTTAGGTCTGGGCACTGACATTCATTCTGGTGTTATGGGTGTTTCATTTAGTCTTCACAAGAGCACATTCCCATAGCTGGCTGATTTACAAGTCTGTGAAGTATCAGCTGCAAATATTCAACAGCAACTTGCTTTAATCTGACAACTTAATTCTCTTACAACTTCATTTACAGAAAGCCCAAGTATTTTATTTTAATCCACTTGAGGGCTTTAAAATTTTGCTTTTTGCAACTTCTGCAAACCATTTTGGCATTTATGCAAAACTGACATTGGGAACAGTCTTTACAGCAACACAGAATAGAACACAGCACAACATAAACATAAACATAATACAGGAATATTAACCGTATGTCACAATTATAAAAGAAATAGTAAAAATAATTAAAGTAGACCATAACGGGAAGATAAGTAATGACAACAGTGGGCTTGACCACAGAAAAACCTAAAAGGGAGGGACAAAACAGAGAAATCAGAATTAGGAGCTTAACCTGGGAAAGAGAGAGACTGCATGAAAATACTGATGATGAGAGATGACTTAAAAAGGCAACACAAACCCAAAGGAGTAAATACTGGTACTACTTAGTATACCAACTAGAAAGGTAAACCAAGCAAAGATCCAGACCAGCAAAAAAGAGAGGCTGGAAGTGAAAGAATAGAGGTGAGATGATACAGCAAGTCAGTTTAAGGAAGTAAAAAGAATAAAGACATTTTTGTCCTACATTCAGTAGGTTTTCCCTTCTCTGCATAGTACGATACAGCAAAGATACACTACTCATGACAAAACTGGTTGCATACTCATCAATGTAGTCTTCAATATTCATGATAGTATCTACAGAAAAATACAGATTTTCTTTCCCTATAATCCTTCACAGTAAGAATGTTTCCTTTTCTAAAACAAACAAAAAACAACAACAACAAAGAAACAAAGCACAAATTGAAGCACAGAGATATATTTATTTAGTAACCAAATTTAGATATGCCAGTTTTTCCAGAGTACTCTGCCAACTGAAAGCACAGGTCCCTCTACCTTCCGATATAGCTTTGAACACTGTAAACTTATTAATATCAGCCCAAAAAACTGTAAGCTGTACACCACCATTCAGAGGCGGTGTACCATGAAAGGCAAGTAGAGCCAAAGACTAGTCCAGCATCACACAGACTCTGTCAGATAGTAGTAGAACACCTTTCAGTTGTCTTAATTTTTACTACTGCCTTCTTTTCAACTACAACAGATAGCGCCAAAACAGTCATTCCCTTTACTATATTGCCTGCCTACACAGCTTGTAAAATTAAATTCTGGTCCTTACAAGACAAGAATCTTACAGGGGAAAAATAGCATATGATCATATAAATCACGTATCATAATACATACAGAGAGGGGAATTAACTGCAGACTATTTTTATTATTTCATTTCTTAATATTTGACTGCTTGATTTTTAATTTTACTATACTTCTTTTACATTGTGAAAATATTGCTTATTTTTGAAATATTGATAAAATAAAGCACCTAGTGAAAAAGATCACTAACGTTAAACATGAATACAGAGTATGCCAAGACAAGCAAGGGAGCAGAAGCTGTCAGAGCTACACAGAACAGCCATTCTGCTAGTGCCACCTACCGGCCCTGCACCACCATACACTCAGGTACCACGGTTCACTTGCACTAAATAATGCTTCTACAGCATCATCTGTAGTTGTTGTGAAGAGCTGGTTATAATCTGTCTCCAAAGACAGAACAGTAAAACAACATGGGTTTTATTACCATTTGTCATACCCTCAGTGCACACAAAAATATCTACTGTAACTCTTCAGCTGAAGGTATCTGAAACAATAGATCAATCTGTTGTGTCAACCCTCTGCCCCCCACAACCAGGAGCTAAGAGGAAGGCAACAGAGAGATCTCACTGCAAGGGAATACTGGCGATTCACAAGCTTCTTAAATGCATGATATTTTATAAGTTGGAAAAGTACCTATAACATCAAAGCATACTCCTGACATGGAGAACATGACTCATGTAGAACTACACAACACAAAACCTACAAGGTTCCTTCAGCTAAAGGAGATGTCCAAGCACATCCCTCTCCCCACACCATCAGGAGTTCAGAAACACAGCAAAACCAAAGATGAATTTGCACAATAAAAATTAGTTTGACTAAATTAGTAGATATTAGAAGATATTAGGAAAAACATATTCTTGTTCCTGTTCTAAAATACCAAAATATTTTTTAAAGTATCCTTGCAGGATAAAAGGCAGGGAAGTGACAAGCTCAGTACAGGAACGGAAGATAAAAATTATCAAAATCTGGCATCTATTAATGAGACTCCAAAAGGGAAAGCTGCTCTATAAAATAAAAAACTGAAACTGAAGTTTTAAGAGAGGCACTAAAGTAAATGCTCTACTTTGAACTGATACATTTCAGATATTCAAGTCAGGTAAATTCAAAAACCTGTAGATAAAAAGAATAACAATGAGACAAAAACTATTATTTTGGATTAAAAAGGATTTTTAGAATATTAGTTAATACCAGACAAGTGTTCGCAGACCTTTTCATATTCAGCATATGATAAAGACGATCACCCAAATCACCAGACAGATGAGATCTCAGCTTTATCACAACATCAGCAGACTTACATATTTAGTTTCTTAGGGAAGTTCACCAGAAGTGTGTGGCAGAGATATCAACTCTCTTCCTGAGCAAGCAGCCATGATTCTACTGTGAACCTTTTTTTTTTTTTTTAATATGGTTTAGTAGTCACTGAGTATTTTAGAGTTGGAAGGGACCGTAGAGATCATCTAGTCCAACTCCCCTGCTGAAGCAGGATTGCCCAGAGCCCAGAGCATGTCACTCAGGACTGCATCCAGGCGAGTCTCGAAAATCTCTAAAGAAGGGGACTCCACAACCTCCCTGGGCAGCCTGTTCCAAGGCTCTGGGACCCTCACCGTGAAGAAGTTTTTCCTCCTATTTGAGTGGAGCCTCCTACATTCCAACTTAAGCCCGTTACCCCTCGTCCTCTCACTGGCAACCAC
>BJBW01008759.1:0-36600 GCA_004320125.1 Scolopax mira
ATGATGTTAGAAGTTCTTTTTTATAAGTAGATTGAGCAGGTATAATGGCCTGGGAATAACTAAGCCTTCAGGAAAACTTACAGTTTACTGTGCAAATGTATTCCTTTTTTCTGCAGGCCGTACCATGCCTTATTACTTTTAAATGATGAGAAGTCATTGCTTAATGAGCTCCCGTTGGACTGCTCTCCTGCCCTGGTGAGAGTAATTAAAACTACCTCTGCTGTGAAGAATTTGCAGCAACTGGCTCAAGATGCTGACTTGGCATTGCTGCAGGTATGGGGAACTGTCAGTGACAGCTGAAATTCTTTTAATTCACGAGGGTTTTTTTTCTGTGTGCCAGTGTGCCAACTTTCTTTGTACTTAATGGGAATTTCCATCTTCTGCCATGTGTGTTGCCTCCTGTCCTGGTGACCCTCTGAGAAGAGTGGCTCTGTCTTCTCTGTACCTTCCTGTTCAGGAGTTAAAACCAGAACAAATAGCACTCTTGGCTTATGCCACAGGGGTCTGTGTTGGTTCCACCACATTGATGTTTTTGTGCAAATAGAGGCACCCAAAATGCAAGTGAAAGCTTTCAGCTGCCATTGACAAATACTGCTTCTTTCCCAAGATCTTATCTGGTAAGAAGCTCTGAAAGCCTCTGCAAACCTACCCATTGATTTCCTTTAGTACATTAGCACACAGACTTTGCAAGGTCCCAGGAAGAAGCTCTGGTTTGGGCAAAACTTTTGAACCAGTCTCCAAGCCAGCAGCTCTTACGAATGCCCTTCTGGGATTGACAACCAGATTTCAAATCTGAATTGCTCAGGGTGATGTGACAGACCCTTGGAAAGGGGGGTGGGAATGAGACTCTGGGAATCACATGAGACAAGAGGCCATGGAGAGACCACCACAGAAGACTCTGGTCATCCTGGCCCATGGCTGGAAGGGCCTGATGATTATATTGGATGCTACGGGAGAGGGGAAAAGCCACTCTGTGCTTCTCATGGTCGAATCAGACCCAATCTATGCTCAGAGAAGAGCACAGCTTGTCTTCTCAGATGCTCCTGGTCACAGGTCCATGCCTTCTCTTATTCAAAGGGAAAGGTCCTGTTCTGTAATAAAATTTCCAGGTCTGCTTACAGTGGCCTGTAGTGTTACTTGGCATTATATAGCTATGGGATGAACTCTGGAAATTCCCTACTGCTCCTGTAGGTTTGTTCTCCACAAAAAAAGCAAAGTTAAATGCATCTAATGATACAGGCTGGATTTTATGTCTTAAAAGATGCTATTTATGTGGCTCTTCCAGAGTCGTTAACAACCCCTGACTGGTTTAACACATTAAAATATTTCGTGTAACTCATTAGTGAAATACCTCAGTGCATTAAAAAGGCAGTGCTGGGTTCCTTCATGTTTGTGTCACGGTAGAGGCTGATTCTTTTGTTTTATTTTTCATGTGTAACGCTTAATGCATTTTGTGCATAAACAAGAACAGGTTTTTGGGGCATGAAAAGTAGCTAAACTTCTGTTGATGCAGTTTGAAGAAATTCTGTTAAGGCAGGAAATACTAAATTGCTTAGAAATGTGAAGTAAAAATTCACAACCTTGTCAAATGCTTTTTGATGTGCCACATGTTATATTAAACCCTAAATTCATTCTGAAGGCAGGGTGAAAGGATGGAACATTTTTCTTTCATTTCAGCTCAAGCAAGACTTCTCTATCATTGTATGGAACTTTTGCTGAGACTTCCAGTTTTGCTTTTTTTGCTCTCTTAGTTTCTCTCTGTTCTCTCAATGCAGGTTTTCCAGCTTGCTGCACATCTCGTTTACTGGGGAAAAGCAATTATTATTTATCCGCTGTGTGAAAACAACGTCTACATGCTTTCTCCAAATGCCAGTGTCTGCCTGTAAGTAGAAGGAAAATCAGTGACTGTAGCAAGAAGTTGGTGAGAAGTGCAGTTGTCCTCCCTGTCTTGCTGGATAAAGGGTAGGATCTTTCTTCCTAGGGTAGGATCTATAGGAGTTTGTGTGCGGTAGGGATGGACATTGCAGCAGATCAATATGCTTGTGCAGCCTTGGAAGCCATATTTACTCCATGAAGCTATTTTTGGTATTTTTAGTACACTTGCTCACTTAATGTCCATGTCAGAAAGGCTGCTTGAGCCTGATGCAATATGGAAACATTTACAAACCAAAACACTTTATGATTAAGTTCAATCAGGGAGTGTTTCATCTGGCACACAGCAAAATTAATCAAAAGTATCAAGTCAGGGTAGTGTTGCTATCACTATTGCACTGTTTCATGTGATGGTGTTTTATTTTTTCATATCCATATGCCTTCTTGCAGGCAGAAGGCAACGCAGCCATTCTGAGAGCAGGGAGCAGCAGCGCAGTGAAGATGTGGAGGCAGCAGAGTGGGTATTTTTGCTCTGCTAAAGATTGGCAACCGTTTCTCTTTTGGATTTTGAGATGTTTTTAGAGTCTGTGTTGGAACTCAGCTATAGGAAAATAGTTTTAAATCAAAACTTCTGTGATGGAAGTATAAAAATAGGGCTGGAAGGGACCTTGAGGTCACTCAGGAACAACTGTGTCTCTCGTATATGCCAATGCTGTTCTTGAAGACCTTTGTAGATGGAAATCCTAATACAGGCAGTTTTCCTAGTATTTAACTTGACTCTCCCTCCCTTCTGATCAGTCACATTGCGTGTCCTGCCAGCATTGGCAGGGAGAACAGTCACATCCACAGCTGCATTTTGCATATTCAAAGATCACGTGCGTTTCCTGCCCATCCCTGCCTTCTCCGGACGGCCCAGTCCCTGTTCCTTTGATCAGAGACTGCGCAGGTCTAGACCTTTTATAACTTTTATTTTTCTCCCCTGGATTCTCTCCACACCTTGAATAATGTGCTGGAGCCGAATGCAACGCCAAGATGAAAGTGCATGTGATTCTTGCTTACTTTTGCAGGATGCAACATGCCATAAACTATCCTTACTTTGGTTTTTTTTCTTTTTTTTTTTTTGATCACAGAGAATATTTCATTTGGGTATTGGCATTTCTGCAATGCTTAAATGGATAAATGTTATGCTGACCAGCAATATAAAACTGCTTTCTGCCTTTCCCTCTTTTCTGTAGTTACTCACCATTAGCAGATGCCTTTTCTTGTCAGTTCCGGGGCCACAACCTGCCGTCGATGCTTTCCAAATTCTCCCTCCCAGTGTCACTCTCAGAGTTCAAGAATCCACTGGCGCCGCCTGTTCAGGAGGTGAGATGGGGAGTGCACAGGAGCTGCTCCTTCTCCTGGGTTTAGAAGTTGCCAACTACTGGGTTTCCAACCATATGATTCGATTTTTCATATCCACATATCCAGAAAGCTGGGGGGGTGTTCAAGGTGAAGCTGTGCAGATGCTCTGTGCTTGCAAAGCACAGGCCTAAAGGAAAAACAAGAATGTTTATTTTCTTGGAGTGACAGAGTAGGGAAAACTGAAACTCCATGTGGTCTGTTGAAAACTCTCGTAAATTAGCATGGCTCAGTGCAAGTTTGTGGATTTCTCACAATCACATTTAATTTTATTATATTCCATCTGCTTTAAGTTCACAATCTAGTTTTAAGAGCAAACTGTCTCTTCACTTAGCTTTGGATTTCAAACTGGAATTGTTTAAAGGCTGTTACAGGAAGTAGACTCAGTGTGTAGTCAACGCAAGTCCCTGTGTTCCAGCATTAGCATTTTAATGTTCAGCTGTAGGGTAATAATACACGGGTTTGGGATTTGTGTGCCACTGTTTTGCTTAGACATAGATCGTTGCTTGTGGCATTTCTGGAAACTGGTGAAATGCAAGAAAGAGCTCAGTAAGGTGAGGTCTCCTGGCTGACACTGCTCTGTCCCCAGATGAAGAAGCTTGGACCTCGAGGTGCAGCTCGTTGTGGCGAAGGGAGCAAGGGCAGAATCCAGATTTCTTGCCATGTTGCTTGCTAGCCTTCCTACTTTGGTGACTTGTTGGCTGTATGAAATAAGCTGCTGTTGATGTATCTGGCAGATTAACATCGATTGCGCACACAGGCACAATTGTGAGAGAAGAATTTGTTGTAATTACAGGTTGGCAGAGATTATGATCAGAGATAGAGATAACTAATGATGTAGCGTCTAATTCCAATAGTATGTGCTGGTCAGCTGCCACCTTGGGAGGCAGGGGAGGAGCAGGCATCACCATTTTGTCAGTTCTTTGTTGTAGTTACAGACTACTCTGTGTCCTGAAAATTGAAGCTGAATTAGTATCATTACTTTTATTCTAGCTGCACTAGCTTCAGAAGGAAGTCTTATTCTCATACTTGTTTTAAAATTAATTACTTGCCTTCACACTTTTGACTGTTCTCAGACATCCTACTTTGGTTTAAAATACCAAATAAAGTCTGCCATTTAGTGCTGCAATTATGCCTTGAAACTCCAGTGCTCAATGGGTGTTTTCCAGAGCTGCTGGGGTGCTAAAATGGCTCTTTCATAGTGTGTGTCTTCTCTCGGGGCTCTCCTGTCTGTGCTGGGGTCTGAAGGTGAACAGCACAGTTTGTTTTCATCCTCCTTCCAGTGGGTGGGGAAGGATGAAGGAAAAGTATTTTCTTCCACTCTGATTTACCTGTCGCACTCTTTGTGTTATTGTTTTGTTTGGAACTAGCCTTTTAACAGGAGATGAATCCAATCCCTATCCTGAGGTGGTCAGGCTCCAGTTGTAATTAACAGAGATCTAGTCGATAGAGCAATTAATCTGATGAAATGTGGGTGGGTTTTTGTTCCGCTGTGCAGCGATAAAAGATGCTGTACTCTGAACTGTAAATATTGTCAAATTGTATTTGCTTTGCCCTTGAAAAAAATTTACAAGTTGGGACCTCTCACTGTAATTTTAGTCTTTGTGTACTCAGGAGGGGAGTAGGGCTGGTTGTTTTTTTATGATTTTTTGAAGATTTTCACTAGTGGTGTGTTATCGTGTGGCCTGTACTACCTCTGTATTTCCAAAGGTTATCTGAGCTGGAAGGTCAGGGCTGTGGGAAGGGCTTTATTTTCTGCAGAGGCTGTTACAGTCTCATGGCATCCATCCCATTTGATTCTTGTCTTAAGCATGGGGTTGTCTTCCTCCTGTTGGCCCGTGCTTCTGGATGTGCAGAGCATATGGAAGGCATTAATAAAGTCCACGATACGACATAGGAAAGCTGTTAAAGGGCCCTTCCTTCTGTTTTTATATCAGGTCATGCTGCCTGGTTTGAAAGAGGATGAAGGTATTTTTGTTCAATTCCTGTTAGATGGGTGGAGTTGCTCCATTCCTTTGGGTAGGTAAAACCCCTGTGACACTGGCATTTTTATACTTGGGGTGCTGTGGTGTTTTTTGGCCGGTGTGAGGTACAACCTGAAACGCCCTGAACAAGGACAAGATTGTCTTGACAGATGGAGTGTATGTCTACTTTCTGCTTTTGGTGTCTGTCCTTCAGGAAGGTGGGAGATGCCAGGGAGATGCCACGTGTGCCAGCACTGCCACTGCTGCCAGCCTACCCTGTGCCAGAGGAAGGAATTTTTCTTGAGCCCATCTTTTTCATCTCCTCTCTTGCCTGCGATGACAAGCAGTATATTGCACTTGAACTCTCTGGTTGCTGTATATCTATCCCTAGACTTGTGCTTGTAATTTGCAAAGGTTTTGGTATTGGTGGAGTGATTTCTATGCCAGCTTCCCTTTCTGTTTATCCTGCCTTGCTGGGACAGTGATGTTGCAGCAGCCTGAGGATGAGCCCACACCCACAGCTCAGATGATCTAACGGTATCTCAGTGTTGCTGAGAGGAAGCCTTGCTTTTTCTTTCCACTCTCAGGTGTGTGCACACACACCTCCCTCTTTTCCCTCTTCCCTTTACACTAGAGCTGGCTCCTGTCCCACTCGGATGTATTCTCTTGTTTCCACAGCACTAGTTTTCTGCTGGGTTGGCAAGTGGGAATTGCTCAGGGGGGGAAACCAGCAGGCTCCAGGGCTGGCACACAGCGAGGGAGGCGATTCTGCAGCAGGGGATGTGGGCAAGGAAAGCAGAAGTGAATTTCCTCTTTTTCACCCTGGTGAGTTGTCCTTTGGCTCCCCTGTGCTGTGCAGCATCACCTGGACTTGCCACAATCCAGTGCAGTCTGGGACTGTCCTGAACACCAGCCAGTTCAGCTCATGCTGCTGGGGCTGGATCTCATCAGGGTATGGCCTTGGGGTGAGGAGATATGGTGAGCTGATGCAAGAGGGAAACTCATCAGAAAGAATTTGCATCTCTATTCAACCCCCAAAGAAGCTGTCCTTCCTTCTGCTGCCTGTAGATATTTGTTCCTGTCCCTGTCCTCTCGTGTGCGTGGCACAGCTTTGATGTGACTGCAGAGCAAAGGGGAGCTCTGGTGGGGTTCAGTGTGGTGCATGTCCCTTCGTAACCTTCTGTGAATGCACAGAAACTTGGTGACCTAAAACCTTTAGCTCAGGATGCATTCACTGACAGCCTGTGTGCACTGGGGACATACTGGAGAACGCCAGTTGCTGTGTGGGAATGCTTTAACCTGCTTTTCAGTGTGAGGATTTCTTTGTACAGCATCAAAGTTTCTTCACCCAGCTACTCTATGCTAGGTTTCGTTGCAAACCAAGAGATGGGGATAATGCTTGTGGCTTCCCCTCCTCTGTGATTTATGGCCTCAGCTACTTCTTCTGTTTCAGAAGGAGGTATAACATCTCCCTACCCTGCCTCAGGGAACAAATCTGGACTAGCAGGGAGGATCTTTCCACCCATAAGGTAGGAGGAGTGTGCCTATGGAATTAGACAGCCCATTTCCTCTCTGCATCCCCTTCACTACAATATAGCTCTTTATCATAATGCACATTGTTGTTATTATTGTGGTTATCTAATTCTCCCTTGATGGGGCTAGAATAACTTTGGAAAAAAACCAGATGGGAAAGTATGACAGCTGCAGCTGAACAAAATACGTTTAGTTTTTCACTTTTGTTTTAATAAGCCTGACCAGCCTGTTGGGAGCAAAAACCCTGGTGGCTGAGGGCTCTGCCTTACGCATCCAGGAAACGTGCTGTGCTTTGTGTAAGAGCTCGGTGGAAAACGAGCGCGTGTGTCAGGGGATGGGGTGGGAGGGGACCCGCGGGCAAATCCTGAACAGGCAGTTGTGTCTTCTGCCTGAGAAACTCTTCTGCTGGGCATCTGGAAGGCATTAAGAGTTCCAGGAGCTTTTGTTGGCAGAGGTATGGAAGTGGTGTTAAGGCACATTTATATTCAGTTGGATTAGGTATAAAATCAAGGGGTTTTGGTGTGGTATGTTAAAAAAATACACCTTTTTAGGCCTAAACAGTGGGAATGGTTAAGTGCTCTCAGCGTAGTGAGAATTCAAAGCTGTTACACAATGATTAAAACCGCTATTAGACAATAAATGTTTTGTCCTACATTAACAGGATTCTTTGTTTTCTGTAAAATTGGGGGAAGTTTTAATAGCTTAGCTTCATTTCACAAAACTGTGGTTTGAATGATAAAGAAACTTAACGTATTTCAGCAAACATCCATTTCCCCAGCAGTTTTGGAGGTGCTGTCCTGCTGAGCCAAGGCGGCGCTTGGTTCTCAGGTAACTTGAAGTATCCACTTGTCAAATAACTAGTTAGTCCAGGCTGGAGAAGAGGGGCTCGTTTACTTGGGTAGGCCAAACAAGCTGTGTTTTAACTCGGAGGGTATCCTCATGTAGTGAGAAAGAAGCCAGGATTGAGTGCTTCTGGGTTGCTCTTGTCTCTTCCCTTTCCTGACTCCGTTACCAATCCCCAGTAATCTCAATGGTTTCCATAGGCCCAGGAAAGAAAAAGCCTTAAAGAATCCTTGCAGGAAATGCACTTGATTTAACACGTTACTCAAGAGTTTTACAAATGCTCCCTTTGATTCCTGAAGGGATGAGAATAATGAAGGCTGGATCTTCTCCCTCCACGACTTGGGGCTGAGCTTTCCTCTGCCTGTCCCAGATGGGCTGATGTGTAGTGCCCACGTTTTCATGTCTTCTCTGCTTTTGTCTTGGCCCTTTTTGGCTTCAGCAAGGAGCCTAGCTAATTGAGTAGGCTGAGACCAAGCACCAAGATATAACCCTTGGTATCTCTGAGAGAGGAAACAGCTCTGAGGCTGTTTCCAACAGCCAGAGCAACGTAGATGGTACCAGGAAGCCTTCTCTCCTGCAGGTCTGTCTGGGAGCTTCATCAAGGGGAGAAGGTGGAGAATGGATGTAAATTTAGTGTTCATGTCCAGAGACAAGCAGCAAAACATAATATCAAAGCTTCTTCTAGACCGAATCTGTGAAAGCACTTGCTGATTTTACTGAGAAATAGGTTTAAACCTGGAAAAGGTATTTATGTGTGGCACAAAGCCATTTGGCCATCGTTGTGCAGTGTCACCCTTGTGAAACACCCTGGTGATTTTTCACCATTTTCACCTGGCTGCTTCCACTGAGCCAGAGCTGCTGTCTCAGGGGCAGCTTCCTAGATATTTACACAAGAGCATAGAGGTGAAGGTGCATATGCAGAATTAGAGAGAGTTGGATAAGAGTTTCCATGCACAAGGAGCTGTAGGAAAAGCAACTGGTTGGTTTTGTAATTCATGGAACCACCAAAGTGCCCCAACCTGGCAGATTCTGAGGGCTGGCAGAGCCTGTCTTTCTGCCTCCTTGGATTTTTCCAGGCTTATTTTGTGCTGTGAAAAGTACAGACCTCTTTCATTTGATGTGAAACCAGCTAATCAGACGCTGCTGCCTGCCAGCAGGTTGGAAATTTAAGTAAAATCTATGAGGCATCTCATCTTTCCATCCAGGCCTGCATCTGGAAGGAAGGTTTTTAGCAACGTCATTACCGGAGTAGGCCTCTTCCAGGCTGATTTCAGATGTGAGCAAAACACTATGCATTTGGTATCTTCTGCCAGCCTTGCTCTTCTGTAGATTTTTCTATTTAACACGCAAAATGAATTATGGCTTTTCCAAAAAGGATATGTTTGAAGGCGATCCCAGATAATATGTTTTAAGATTAAAATCTGTTCAGCCCCCAAAAGCGGTAATCCCTGAAAAGACAGGGTGTGGCTCTGTCTGCAAACAGAAGATGTTTCTTTTGTGCTTTGATAGCAGAGGAGAAACTGAAAATTGTAAGATTTGTGGAAAAAGGAAAGTTATGTGGGCTGATGAACTATGGTTTGGGGCTTTTATTGAGATTTGGCCCGTTATCCTGATGATTAATCCAGCAGAGCAAGCTTCCTTCTCAGAGTCTGAGCTCATTCTGCAAGTGTTTCTCTCACCAAAACAGTGTTGGTTGCTATGAAATCCCCAAACAGCTTTTGTCAGTGAATCAGTGTGTTCAGAGCTGTTGGCTATGGGAAGGGTTGCCTACAGTGATATGAAAAAGCTTTTTGTGCAGAAATTCAGACGTGATGATGCATTTTGAATACTCCTCCAGAACTCCTGTAAATAGGCCACTCCAAGGACCTACAAGTGCTGGTCCCTTGCTCTGTCCCCTGCTTCCAGCATCACTCTGGGGACATTGTGCAAGTCTTCAGCTGCTGCAACACAAAGGAGTTTTGCCTTTTTGTTTAGTATCAGTCTCATCTCTCAGCACTTCTGAAACTCGTGCCTGTGTGCACCCTGGAAACTTGTGTGCCTTTATTAGCTTGGCCCGTCCTGTTAATCCAGAGGGATGTGAGCAAATGAGGAGGATTTAGCCTTTGGGTTGAGAGGGGACCCCTTGGCAGCCACAGGCTGCTGCCTCTTGTTGAGGTTTCTGCTGCTGTTAGTGCTGTTTCTGCATCACTGAGTCCTGGTAGGGCTCGATCTCCAGACTTTTTGCAGCAACTTCCCATCTGACAGCAAACTGCTCCCACTTCTGGGTACCTCTCTTGGTGCTTCAGCTCAGCCCTGTCACCCTGCCCTCTCCCTGGCTTTCTAGAGGAACCCAAACTTTATTCTAACTGCTCTGGGATTAACCCTTCAGCGATTAGTGATTTTCATAGAATCAGAGAATGGTTTGGTTGGAAGGGACCTTAAAGACCATTCAGTTCCAATGCCTCCTGCCCTGAGCAGGGACACCTCCCACCACACCACGTTGCTCCAAGCCCTGTCCAACCTGGCCTTGAACCCCTCCAGGGATGGGGCAGCCACAGCTTCTCTGGGCAACCTGGGCCAGGATCTCACCACCCTCAGAGTGAAAAATTTCTTCCTAGTATCTAATCTAAATCTCCCCTCTTTCAGTTTAAAACTGTTACCCCTCATCCTATTGCTCCACTCCCTGATAGAGAGTCCCTCCCCATCTCTCCTGTAGGGCCCCTTTAGGTATTGAAAGGCTGTTATAAGGTCTCCCCAGAGGAGTGTCTTGTTTAGAAACCAGCAAACTGATCTCAGGGCTCATGCTGTTGGGCCGTGGACATCAGGACCTACATCTGCCTGACTCATTTCCCATGTCCAGTCTCAAAAAGAAGGCCATCCCATCATCTTAGCACCTACTAAGTTTGTTTTGTTAAAGAAGGACCACCTTCCGGGTGGGGTTGGGTGACCACACACTTGGTGGTGAGGACATTCAGCTACTGGGCTGGAACAGAGCAGCCATGGCAAGGGGCAGGGCTGGTGCCTTTGAGAACTCTGACTGTGTTGGTCAGTGTTGCATAAAGACATGTTGGTCATTAAAGGCTTGATGCTTAAGCATCTGCAAAGGCTTTGGGTGTGATGAACGTGTGTGCCTGGTGGCCTTTCTGTGGCTGGAGAAGAGAGAAAACTGGTGTGTGGGGTGGAAGGCATTTCTGTTTATGACTTTTTACTCACAAAGCCCAACCTTTGTGTGTTGTTTTCCTCTCTGTTTTATCTCACTGGTGTTTAATGCCTCCTTTCTCACTCTGCAGACTCAGCTCATTCAAATGGTGATATGGATGCTCCAACACCGGCTTCTTATTCAGCTTCACACTTATGTCTGTCTGATGGTGCCACCGAACGAGGAGGATTTCCGAGCCCAAGATGAAGACATGCCCTTTACTGCCAGAGTTGGAGGCCGAAGTTTAAGCACCCCCAATGCTCTCAGCTTTGGTTCACCAAGTACGAGCCTGCTTTTCTCTGCTTTCCAGACAGCCACCCACTTCTAGAGCTCCCCCTTACAATGCCCAGAGTCATGTGGCCTTGGTCACAAGATAACTTGTCTCTGATGGAGCACTTGCTAATGACTTCTTAAACTTACAGCTGGGTATTGGTGAAAGTCTTAAGGGTTAATTGTTAAACCTTACATTTTTAAAAACAAATTGTGCTTTGTAATATGCCAGGTTCTCATTTGGTGATGTAAAATATTTTTATCAGAGGTACTTCTATTTTTTTTCCAAGTAACTTTCCACTTTTGAGGTTCCTCTGGCTGCACTGCTGTCACTGCATGAAATTTGGCTTTCAGGAAAGAAAATTGTGAGAATTTGTTTCATTGGTTTCTGTGGGCTGTAGAGCCACCTAAAGAGATGCTGTCATTCTCACAGATGTTTGATTTATTTAATCTCCTCAGTGCCATTCTTCAGAGTGATTCCAAGAATGCATTTTTTTTCAAGAGTGTAAATCAGATGCAGTTCTGAAATCCCCAAACTTTCCTGTGCTGATAAGAGCAGCATTCTTAGAACACCACTGAGGTTGGATATTGGGAGAGATTCTTTGTACAACCTTCAGCTTTACAGAAGTCATGAATTAGGGCAGAAATCTTGGAACGTGAGTCAGATAAGTCTGCAATCTGCTTGTTCTGGCTCACTCACAAGAGGATATTGCTTCTTGGCCTGCCTTTCTGCTTGCTCCCACCTTCTGTGCTGTTAGGCTTTTCATGTTACCACTTCACGGTATTCCAGCAGAGCTGGCTGGGAATTTTCTTTTCAGATGTTTTTTATGGACTGTTTATGGTCTCCAGAAGTACAATTTTCCACATAAATTGATGACTTTGTTGAAACGTTTGACTTTCCCATTGAGAAAATTGCTGTGTTGCTGAATGACTAATTGTAGATCCATGTAGCATTTCAAGAGGCACTTTATTTGCTCTACAAATCCGAAGGGATTATTTGGAAAGACTGTATAGAAACAGCCTGAATTGATAATCTTTGCATCATTATGCTGAGATATGTAACAAATTTTGTGTCTCTTTCTGTCTTCCCTGATAGCTAGCAGTGACGACATGACTCTGACAAGCCCTAGCATGGATAATTCCAGTGCTGAGTTGATACCTGGTGGGGACTCACCCCTAAATAAAAGGATGACAGAGAATCTTCTAGCAAGCTTGTTGGAACACGAGCGGGAAGCTATCCTTAATGTCCCTGCTGCCCAAAATCCAGAAGATCTTCGCATGTTTGCAAGGTAGGAAGTGAGGAGTGCGGAATGTAATCTTTTTTTTTTTCTTCTTCTTGCTGTTCTGTTGAAGGATTGGTGTGGAAATCCTGTTAACTTGGGATTTTGGAGGATAAATTCTTTTGCGTTTCTCCCCCTTATACCTATTCCATCTGTGCACATCAGTTGTTAACAGAAACTGACATAGGTGTCACCAGAAGAGCTGTTAACAAAGAGTCCTGGATGCCTGAAGGAGCATCAGGGAGCGTGGCTGGACAACGCAGACTTTGCTGTTTTTCTGCCAGTTTCCCAGTGTCCACACACGTAAAACTGTGCAGTCTGAAAAAAACCTTCCAAGAATGCAAAGACAAGCCTCAGTCATGCTGGTGCTGTCACTTTGTGTCTGTTTACATTTCCAAGCCAGCTATCCTTTATTTTAAGGTTTGTAAACCCCATGCAAACACGAAACAGAAAAAAGCAGCAGACGCAAAACCAGCCTGAATACTTTTACTACAGGACTAAAAAAAGGTTTCCTGGTCTGTTTTGCAGAGACGAGCTGCTCGTTTGGTTGGGTTAGTTAGGTTAAAGCCATTAGGATGTGTGATGAGTAGCACCCAGTTTTGTTGTTACAAATTTCAACGCAACAAAAATATGCAAGATGTGGTTGTGCACATGGTTAAAAAGCCAAACGACTTCCGAACCAGCCATCTGGGAAAAAGGGGTGGAGGGGGAAATACTTTTCTTCAAAACACAGTGGCATCACTGGAATGCAACTTTCATTGGCTTTTCATACTTGTGGAGCAGAAAACCACCCGGGGCAAGCATTGCAGGTTTTGTTGTACTTCCCCCATGCAGTAGGTAATCCCCTGGAAACCCGGTTCTTGCTGTAGATGGATACAGTCAAGTCACCTACAACAGCTGTGACAGCAAAAAAATACTTCCCTTCTCTGTTGCAAAGTTTGCAGGTATTTTCACAGAGCTCTCCCAGGCCTGTGGGTAGTCACTGCTACCTCACTTACTCATCTCCATCTTCTCTAGACTGTTCAGAGGAGTTTCTCTGATTGAGACCCAACGCTTTGGCCATTTGAGAACTTTGACGTGTTTTTTTTTTTTTCCTCCTCGTTACCAGATAAGTTGTTACAAAACCAATGAGAAAGGAAAGTGAAACCAGTATCATATCTTCAGACAGAATTTGTGGGGGAGGCTTTGGACCAGTTTAGTGTCAACGCAGACTCTCAGTCATCCTGGGGAGAGAAAAGAATTTCCTGATTGCTCCTCTATCTGGTTAAAACAGCCATTTGAAAGTTTTGGAATTGCAGATGCAAAAAATTACTTTGATTTCTTCCTAAAACGAGCTGCTGTAAGCAGGCAGCTGTCTTAATGTTTATTTAGCAGTTTGCTCATGCACAGAGTCCTTCTGCAGATCCCTGGGGTGGCTTTGCTCAGTCTGAATTTCCACTCTGCTATAGATTGAACTGATGACTGTAGAGCTTACTCTTGCTCAACAGCAAGGAGGAGAGAAGATCTGATAAATCAGTGGGTCCTCTGGGCAGGATGCTGGAGTGCACAGACTGAAATGTTGATGCCAGACACTCTTGGTTAGAAGTGGGTTTATGAGACACCATGATTTGGAGGTTGTGAGTGTATTTTCTCTCTTTTTGTGCCATAAACAAACAGGGATGAGTGTCTGTGTAAACCTAGTGCTCTTAATGAAAGTGCAAATTGTGGGGAAGCCACGGGAGTGAATGAGCTGCTCCCCCACGTCCCTCAGATAGGTCTCAGCATCAGCTCTTGATTTTTTTTGCTTCATTTTGAGGGAGAGCAGCCTAACGAGGGCTCTATCAGCGGCCTCCCTGGACAAACTCCTGCTATAACTGCATCTTTAGTGCACTAAATATACTGCCACTGCCCTTCATGTATAGTTTTGTGTAGACAAAAAGGGATGGGCTATTTTCAGCAGAGCAATAAAGTTCAATCCGATGCGTTTTCTTGTGTCTGTGCCTCCGAAGGCCTGTTATTGGTTAAACAGATGGCAGGAAGAGCTTGGGCCTGTCCATCGCTATGCACAGCTGGTATTTGCAAGGCAGAAACCTTGAGGGGAAATAAGGAATCCTGAAGCTTGGCTCCAGCATTGGCTGCATTAACCCTCGGAACATTGGATGGAAATTGAAATCCGAGTTCTTTCTCAGGAGGAGGGGATGGCATGTCCTTCCAGAAGTACAGTTAAGAAGAAGACAAGCTCTTTTTGGGCTAGATCTTCGGTAATGTACACAAAGTGTTCCTCACTGCACATCAAGCAGTGCTTTTAAAGACAGTTTGAGGTTTCACTGATGGCTTCTCTCCCAAGCCAAGGATGTGAAGTCACACTCAGGACTTTTCTTTTCTTGCTCTTAGATTGGGAGATGGAGGTCCTCTACTCTACAGAGGAACGCTCATTGGGGCCACTAAGCTGTGGGCACTTCTATTCCATTTTCAGGCAGTGCTGGTGGAAGGCACATCTCCTTGGCCAGAAATAGGATTATTTTATATGAATAATTAGTCTGAGATAATCCATTTATTTTTTAGCATTTAAGAACACTACACTGCTGTTAGAGGGGCAGCTCTTGTAGCTGGAAGTGGGGAGAAACAGTGATGAGCAATGGAAAGCAATAATCTTCCAAATCAATAGGCATATCTGTGCAGCTTAAAAGGGACTGAAGGGCAGTGTTACTGCCCCAGGAAGTGCCACCTTATGTCCCCTTTGGATCCTGTAAATGCCCACTGCTCAGAAAGGTGAAGGTAGCGCCCATCTTCACCAGAGCTCAGCCCCAGGTTAGATTCTAGTTAGACTTTTGGGAAAATTCCTTCCCCAGGAGGGTGGTGCAGCACCAGAGAGATTACCCAGCTGTGGGGGGATCTCCAGCCTTGGAGGGTTTCAGAGCTTGTCTGGAAAAAGCTCCAGCATTGGCAGTGGTTCTGCTGGAGCAGGATGCTGGACTAGACTTCAGAGGTGTCTTCCAGCCGGCATTTTTGTGATATTCTTTAATATCCTCTCTAGCTTTTATTGGAGTGGAAAGTATTTCATATCGACCAGTTACAAATCCAGACTCTTTTTGAATATAAGATGGATTTATTTATTGGAAAGCTCCTGCTCAGTGTATGTTGCTGTTGAAAGTGAGGTTGTAATCATCTGCACAGAAGACAGCTGTGCCAGGTGATGAGAGCATGAGCAATCGCAGTGAGCGGCCTTATGGAAGGCAGAGAATATGTAGCTTTTAAAATCCTCTTCAAAATGGCTTTTTGAATAGTAATACAAGTTACAAGGTACAAAAATCACTATTTAATACCTCAGGGAACGGGCTGGGTTTGACACATGCACTGACAAACCACAATCCTGCTAATGGCCACTTCTCAGTGCACACTGGTTGCCGTCGGCGCAGTGGATGAAACTAATTAGCCTGATTTAAATACCCAAAGGGAGATGCTGCAAAAGGGAAATGCAGAGCCTAGAGAGAGGAAGGGTACATACAACGGGAGCATGTCTGGCTGCAGGTCCAGAGACAGAGCAGTTATCTTCTACGTAGGCAGGGAGGTTCCCTGCTCTGAGCTTAAGTGGGGTGCTCTGAGCTTGAGATGGGGGTGAGAGGAGGAACATGGCAAATTGGGGAGCAGAGAAGCACAGACAGCAGCAAACTGGAGGCAAATCCTACTCTGCAGAGCCAGGGTGTGCTGGAGGGAGACTTCCTGCACAGTGACTCCTCTCCAGTCCCCCACAAAGGGCAGTGGGGGACACGAGGGCCCAGGCTGAGCAGCAGAAGGCAGCCAGGCGAGCGCCAGGCCTTCAGGGAAAGCATGAGAGACCCCATCCTGCTCTCATGTGAGAAAAGCCAGGAACATCCAAGGGATATCTGGTGTCTTTTGAGGGCTGTTCCCGGAGGAAGACTGTATGAATGAACTGGAAAACAGATCTTGTCAGCTCCACTCGTTTTTACTGTCAGTTGGCAGGAAGCAGCAGGCCGACATATTCCTAAGCTGCAGATGGGGATGGAAACACGAGCAAAAGCTGCTGAAGCGCGGAGGAGAGCGTGATGTGGAACACATGTGGACAAGCATCTGTCAGCATCGCTGGGGAAGTGATGCCACGGCTGGGCCTTGATGAGAAGGAGTGTTTGAGTGACTTGTGCAGGACAGTTCCTGTGTTTAGGAGGTTGTTATGACAATTAGGAGACCGAGCAGCAAACTCTGGAGGGATGACTTGGCTCTACGGCTCCGAAAAGTCCCTGAGGAGCAGGGCCTCAGCCATCAGGGTTTTGTCTCGGATCTGGCCATGGTTGACTGTGCAGGGCTGAGATCATCTACTGGTTGTAGTATGTCAGTGGCCAGCAAAGGGGTATCTCTGCTGTCTCTAAAGAGAACTAGGAATTTCACTGAATTTCACTGAATTTTTTTAGAGTTGGAAGGGACCGTAGAGATCGCCCAACTCCCCCGCCGGAGCAGGATTGCCCAGAGCTAGAGCAGGTCACTCAGGACTGCATCCAGGTGGGGCTTGAACATCTCCAAAGAAGGGGACTCCACAACCTGAACTGAAGAAGCCAGTGTGGTTTTAGCTTAGACTTAAGAGTTTTGGGACTCTTTGGGGGTTTTATAACTCCCAGAGCTTCTTTGTGGTGCCTGTCATCAGCATTTCCATCTCTGTTGTGGCTGCACCACCCACCCCAAGCTGACTCAACCTCAGGAGTGCATGACCTGGAGTTACCAAGCTCCTCGGGCTACTGTGAAGGAAAATACCCTCTTAATTCTAAAATTGAGTGTAGGTACCTGGGCTGGCACCGCAGAGCTGTGACAGGGGACAAGAGAGGGCAGAAGTAAATCTGCCACATCCTGACTTCTCAAGGCACTTGAGGTTCCTTGCTTTCTGGAGTTACAACTATGTTGAAAATAGACAATGATGTCAGGAAATGTACCCCACTAGGAAACCTTTTGATACAAGGAGAACCTTTGGAGGGAATCCCCTGCTTTTCCAGGGGATTTCTGCACTAGACATGCTTAAGGTAAGAACCAATTTAATTCACTTTCCAAGTAAATGAGGGATGCAACCCCAACGCCTTCCGACGTGTGTCCCGTGGGAGAGGAAACCTTGAGGGTGGCAGTATCAGTTCTTGCTTTTTGTGTGTTTGCTTTTTGGCCCACGTGCCTCCCTTGCTCTCCCTCCCTGCAGGCTGCTGCACTACTTCCGAGGCCGACACCACTTGGAGGAGATCATGTACAACGAGAACATGCGTCGCTCCCAGCTGCTGATGCTGTTTGACAAATTCCGCAGCGTGCTGGTGGTCACCAGCCACGAGGACCCCGTGATTTCAGTTTTTCAGTCCCTCCTAAAATGACTCTGCTGACAAAGGAAGGGAAACTCTGGCTACTGACAGTCTCAAAACTAAAGGAGGTGAATTCGGTTCCTTCTCGCCGTGTGACGTAGAGCAGGTTCTCCCCCTCCATGCCTCCATTTCCCATCTGCTCCCTCTGAGGATGGTCTGTGGGAGGGCTCTGGGGCCTGCTGCAGGATGGTGTGTGCTTTGCTCAGCTTGGATTCCTCCCACGTTACCTTCACACCCTTCCCTGACCCTCCTCCCTGCCCAGGGCTTGTGGGAGAGGACCAGGACCAGGACCACTGCACGACCCACAGAGCTTCACCCTTGGGTGGACACCGCTGCATGTGAAGTGCTTTCTCTGCTCTCCAACACCATGACTGGTGGGTTCTTCAGCCCTGAGCACCACTGGGGAGCAAACTGGCCCCACGGGCTCTGCTCCAGGGTAGAGAGGAGCTGACCTGGATTTTAGGATAACGCTGGCGGGCTCTGAGGAATTCTGTTTGATCACCGTTACCAGCAGCAGTGAGGACATAGGTAGGAAGGCAAAGTATCACGAGTAAATGGTGTCATGAATGAGAATGCTCTGTTTGCTTTGTTATGGCTTATTATTTCCTCTGCTCAGCATCCTTATTACTTTGTACCTCCTGGGGCAGGGCTGTCAGCAAGCAGCCACTGTTTGGGGGTTAGCAGGGTTTCCAGGTTTTGACTGGGGAAGTTGGAGCTTGGAGTTGTTGAGCAGGACTGAAGTTGGCTGGCCAAGCTGCAAGAGCATGGAGATGCAGTTCCAGGCAGCCAGAGGCTGGTGCTAAGAGCACTCAGGCTTGTCCCCCAGGGCTTGTTTTATTCCTCCAGTGCCCTCCCTGGGGCTGCCAGGAACCAAACTGGGAACCTGGCCTGGGTTAAAGCTGCCCAGCTGAAAAACAAGAGAGGGGTCTGCAGATGGCTGTGTGTCCTGATCTGGTTCAGGACTGCTCCTCAGCCTAGGCTAGAGCAAGAGGGGACAGCCCCATTTCTGAGGCCAGCAGGAGCTTGCCCCTGCGTGTGGCCAGTCTCCCACAGCTGGGAGACCTGGAGAAGGAGGGGGGGAACACCTTTACTTCTGTGGTGATGGCTTCCAGGGGTGTGTGGTGTTAAAAGACTCGTCAGGCTCCTCCTGAAGACTTTCCCTTAGAGCACAGAGACAGCTGGAGCTCCTCCCAGAGCTGCAGGCTCTCACAGAGCCCCCACAAACTGGGTGAAACCATGAGCTTTACGTTACTTTATCTGCCACCAGCAAGACACAGTCGTGCCGGGGAGCGCCCTGTCCACAGGGCACCAGATACCAGGTGACAGCTACTTACTTGGGGTCCCTTCCTCCCTCCCTCACGTCATCCCCTGTTGTAGAAGAGCAAAAGCAAGGCCTGAACTAAAAATCAGATTAATATTGCTGTAGGGCCCCAGCTCCAACCAGTAGCTGTGTCTCATGTTGAGCTACTGAGAGGCTGCTTCAGAATGGGGTCAAACATAGCTTTTTTTCATGTCATAGGGACATTGATGAACTTGAGCTTTTTTTCTTGCATGTGAATCCTAAGGGCTGTGGGGGGGAGGGCTGTGTGTGTCACTGCCACCCTCCAAACTGTCAGCATGGTTGCAGTTCTGCAGGTTCTGCCCTAAATCCTAGAGGTTTCTTTCCCCTGTACCTCATGGCAGGCTCCAGCATCACAGAAATCTCAGCATCGATTCTTTCTCTGTGTTGGGGTTCAAAACACTGATAACTTTTGAACTTGTCTCAAAAGCAGCTGGGAAAACTAACAAAAAGCATTCTTGTTCTCCAGGCTGGATGTTATAGACTGGTTTAGGTTGGAAGGAGGCTCTGGAGGTCTTTTGTCCAAACCTTTGCTCCAAGACCAGGTCACTCAGGAGCTTGTCCAGTGGAGGTCTGGATGTCTCCAAGGATGGAGTTCCCACAGCCTCCCTGGGCCCCTCTTCCAGTGTTTGACCACCCACATGGTGAAATTTTTTTCCATACAGCTAATGAGAATTTCCTGTTCTCTAGTTCGTGCCCACTGCCTCTCATCCTGTCCAACAAGTCTGGCTCTGTCTTCTCCATACCCTCCCAGGAGGTATGTGACAACAGTAGGGTCCCTCCTTCACCTCCTCTTCTCCCACTGACCAAGCCCAGCTCTTGTCCTTCTGTTTGGCCCTGCTGCCATCCTGTCTTCTGACTGTTCCCCTGCAGCCACCAGCTTCTGTTGGGGACAAGATGATGGGAGCAGCACAGCACCTCAGAGCTGTGAACCTTCACATCTCATCCACCTTCACAAGGGAGAAAGTGGCATTCAACATCCAAAACCAACCTCGGTTCTGGCTACACAACCCACACCACTCTGTCCCACAAATAAAATTCCACCTTGCCCTGTTCACTGTTATAAGAATATTTATTGTTAAAATCCTCCAGGGTACTATGTCTGCCCTCGCTGCTACCCATGAGGTAGCTTGAGGCCATCGACAGCGCAGAGCTCACGTCCTGACTGGTGACACACCTGCAAGACTCATCAGCTGCAAGACAAGTGGCCCGTTGCTGCCATCTCTCTCTCTGTTTTCTTATCTACAACGCTCACAAATTTGTTTCCTCGTAAATAAAACCTGAGAGGTTTCTGTGCCCACTCTCCCCTGTTCTCAATCCCAATCCTTGTTGTGACTACCACGTCCTGCTCCCCGGGTAGGTCGTGCCCGGGTACCATCCAGATGGCTGCATCTTGAGTCAGGTCCCTTTGGTCAAAAGCCTTATCAATCCCAAGTGCTTGGCAGAGCTTGGAAGGCCCGTTACACAGCTGCCCGTCCTTCAGGGGCTTCGTGGGTCCTTTCCTCGAGGCACCACGCAGCTCCCTCATGGCATCTAAACCCTGGAGAGGCTCCAAAGAGCGAAGTAAGACGGCGGCCCCTTCCCCTGTGCAGAACAAAAACCACGTGTTACTACAGGGTTGTTTGTCAAGAACGTCTCAGCTTCCAGCCCCACCACCACCACCAGGAGAACTTCAGCTCTGGACCTGTGGCTCAGCTTGACCCGATGGAGCAGGGAATTGCCTGCAACTCATAAACACAGTGTGTGTCCTTCTCTCGTGCCACTTCACTTCAAGTGCCAGGCTCTGGAGTCAGCCACAAACCCACGGTCAGCACCTTCCCTCCCTCTTCTGGATGTCCTGTCAGCGCTGACTTGCTCTTCCCCAGCCCCACTCCTGGCTGTGACTAGGTCTGGCCTAGTCACATTTGGTTCAGTTTTGGCCCAGCCACCCAAAGCTGTTCCCAAACCCAGTGGATTTATAATAAACTCTGCTGACAAGAGCTCCAGCTAACGGAGCAGAGGAGGAACCAGTAAAGAGGCAGCTCACACAGTCAGGCCCGACAAAGAGAAAGCTGGGAGGGAGCCCCAGGCATGGAGAGCAGTTGTAAGGGAGCCCCAGCTGCAGGTGTTGCTAATTCCAACACCCAACTGGAGCTGGAGCAGCAGGTAGGACCACCATGGCTTTGGGGAACTGCAGAGCTATAGCATGATCTGAACCCTTGTCCCAGGGAAGCTCCCTCAAGGCAGGGAGCTGGGGCAGGACAGGGCTGCACCGTCTCTGGCCGTGGGATGGATGGCCCCGGGGGACATCACTGCAGCAGAGACACTTCCGTGGCAAGAAGTGAAGAAAACAGAAAGATTCTCTCCTTAAATGTGATCCACCACCCCGTCAGGAGCCCTCAGAAACTCCAGCCACCCACAGCTGTTGTGACCAGCTGCCCTCCCCGATTCTGGTGACGGCGCAGAAGCTCTGAGCACAGACGTTCCCCTGCAACAAGCATCTCCAGCCTGAGTGGGACAGAAACACTTCCACTGGAAGTATTTTCCACTGGACAGCGAGGAAGGTCTTCTCCTGACCCCGAGTGGGCGAGGGGAGCAGCTGGCGAAGCGCTCTGTGTGCTGCCCCACACAGCACCCCTTGTGTGGAGCCACCCACGGCATTCCTCCCCCCAGCATCTGCCTGCTCCCCACGGGTGCCCTCTCCAGCCTCAAACATCTGGAGCCACGCTCACGCCTGGCAAAGGCTTTTTTATTTTTTTTTTGGGAGGCACAGACACGATCCCTAAGGAGCTGCGATTTCCAAAAATAGAATGCCTCTCGTGTTTTGTACAAATCCCACGCTAAATCACCCTCCTGGGCTTCCAACTGAGCCTCTCAATCAAGGAGCTGGTTTCTGGCTCCTCGAGGTGTGTCTGTTGCCCCAAACCTGCTCAGAGCCTCAGTACAGCTCGGTGGAGACAACAGTTACATCCAACAGCTGTCAGCAATCTGGGCCCAGGCACTCCCTTCTCTAAGGAAGGGGATTGATGCTAATCTGGCAGCCAAAAGTCGCTTCCCCGCACCAGAGTGATTTCGAGCTCAAAGTTCATTTTAGATTTTGAAGAACATGCTCCATGTCCTAATTCTGCTTTTCATCCACACACAAAGAAACGTGTTTCCCATCGGGAGGCTGCTTCGCTCGCCAGGAACGAGTGTGGGAGTCTGAGCAATCACTAATTACACTACTTGCTTTCATCCATCCCAAATGCAAGTGGAAACCGTGATGAGACTTGAATTGACCCAAGTCCTTGGGAGTTGACATGAAGAGAGAAGCTCTCAGAGAAAGTGTGGGTGCTCCCAGAGCATCTGCAGAGCCGTGTCAGGGGGTTGGCATTTCTGTCTCTGCTTGCTCTCTCTGCATTCCCAACAGAGAGTTTTCACTCTTTCTAGCCACGTGCAACACAGACATGACCCTCTGCTCTAACTCGGCAGCCACAGAGGCTTTGGGAAGAGGTGGAGAGAGCAGGCAGGAGGAGAGTGCAGGGATGAGCTCCTGCCTTCTCTGCTCCTACCTGTCCCTACACCCCCAGGCGGATATTTGGGTCTTCTTGAGCACACCTGCACATCAGAAGGTGTCTACCAGGGAGTAGATGAATTTTGTCTACCAGGGAGTAGATGAATTCCTTTGGGCTCATCTCCTCATCCTCAATGTCACTTGTGGGGGTCATCTGGCTTCAGGATCTGCCCAACACGGGTACGGCCACTGACAGAGCAGCAGCAGCAACACCAGACCCGAGACACTGAATATCCACCTCCTGTGCCCAAGAGCCACTTCATAAAACAAGTAGCATTCAGAGCTAAAAGCTGGGATCTAACAACAACGCGGAGGCCAATTCTCTCCCTGAACAGCCAGAAATCATAAAATGATAGGGGAGTCCCACACTCCCACTGTGCAGTTTGCTGCTCCTTCCCTGGAACCCCTCCAGCTCTCATTCTTGGAAGCAGCTCTTGGCCACTGGAGAGAAGAAAATTCTCTCCTCTCTCCACCCGTCTGACTCACTGTTCCCAAACGCTTCCTCCAAAGTCCCAGTCAAGGATCCAAACGTCGGGGGGAAGTCCACGCTGGGTGACCCTGGGCAGAGCATCGCTGTGACCTCCATTTTACAAGCTGTTCTTTCAGATCCGGTGGCAATAAACACACCGTGGCAAATTCCAGAGAAACAGCGAAATCAAACATACACTTGACTGGAATTTACCCTCTTCCCAAAGGGAGGGCAGGCCCATCATCCCTCTTAACCCCAGGGAAGGCTCTTTGTACTAAGATTATTGTGCCAGGATATACCATACAATTCGTGGTTATATTTTTCTATAAACTATTCTTCCTCTCTCACCTTTGATTTCCCAAAAAGCCCCAGAGTAGTTATGCCTGCTCTATTTGACCCAGTGATGGGAAGGCCACTCACAGCAAAATCCCACACGATGCAGCTTTATCTCAATGACATGCACAAAGATTTCCCCTTCCTCAGCGACAAAAAATATTTGAGACCCCCCTTCAGCTCATTATGGTGTTTTGAACCCAAAGATACAGTCAGGTCAAGTTGACTGAACACACCAACAGCTGCAATTTCTTGCCCCAGCAAACTGGGAAGCCAACAGGCTACAGCTGAGGGGCTCCTGAGAGCTGTTGGCAACACCAGGCCGGGCTGGGGACACGCTGCTGAGGACACTATTGGTGGTGGTGGCTCTCGAGGTAGAGTCTGTGCTTTTGTAGCTGCTCTGCCAAACAGCTCTGCCAGCACAGCTCTGCTGGGGACATCTTTTCCTGTCCCCGGAGTGACAGCGCTGAGCCCGAGTGTAGCGTAAGCCAAATACAGAAAAGAGAAGAGAAGGTTTATTCCACCTGGTATTAAACCAGATGATGCTGCAAGATGATGTCAAAACAAGAGAGCTCTGAAAAGCCAGAGTCTCACGAGCCAGACACACAAAAGGGAAGAAGCAGGAGCAGCACATAAAGCTTTGCACATGTGGTACAGGCCTCAGACCCTGAGCTGACTAAAATTAAGGACCAAGGCATCCCCAGCACGATTCAAGTCAGCATTAAACTACTTTTTAAAAGCAAGTCTGCTGCAACCATCCAATTCACACCACCTGCCTGGTCCCAGCAGCGTGTCTGGGTCAGCCCCGTGGGGTGTCTGTGCCAAGGAGGCAGCAAAACACAGGGAATGTGGGGACAGTACAGTGCTCTGGTCTCTCTCCAGTAAAAGGGTGGCCACTTTCATCAAGCTGGTGGCTCCAAATCAGCCCTAAGGTCACTCGGTTCAAGAGCCTGAGAAGCAGCAGGACAGTGGTCACAGTGCTGAAGAGGATGCACTAGTCCTCTGAACCACGTGCCTTCCTCCCACAAGGATCCTGTCATTTAAGCAGCACAAGGAATTGCCTGCACTAAAGAACTAGACAGAATCTATGCCAGCTAAGAGGTTGTTTGAGGTGATTAGTTTGTGCTAACTTTAATAAACTACTTAAAACCACACCAGATCTCAGTTAAGTCTACGTGCTTCTTCCAACAGTCTTCAGAAAGAAATGCTTTGTTATAAAAATTAAAAAATCAGTGTATGATTGCGTAAGTATTTTGATGCAAACCACCCGATGGCCAAACAGAAACATCTTTCAAGAGTAATTTGGAAAATCTCTAGAGCTGATGTCCTGAAATCAGCCTCAGGGTTTCCCCTCATTCTCATGTCCTTCAGTATGAACTTTGCTCACATGCTTCCAGCTAAAAATTGAAATGGCTTAAGACGGGGTCAATGTGTGTGCGTTTAAGGACAGCAGCAAACCCCCCCAAGACCCTTCCTCACTGCTCCTGTTTGCTGCACCACCACCACAGGGTGTTCCCAGATGTAAACCCCAACCATTTTGGGTTGGTTTGCATGTCTGGGCTTGTTCTGCTCCTCCCTCCATCTACAGAAAGACGTCACAAAACTGCAAGAGATTCAGGGACAGGAAAGCAGGATGATCAAAGTTATGGACTGGCTTTGGAGCAAAAGCCTAAGGAAGGAATAACTGGAGTGGAGTAGGAACCTTCAGCTTAGAAGACAAGCTGGGAGGGGAATATGAGCAATGCTGGGAGGTGACAGGAGGCAGAAGATGATATATGGGAATAGATGGAGTCATCCCATGTTCTCCACTGTTTATCTCCTGCTGCTCTGCAGCTTTGCACTCCCAAAATCCAGGACAAGAGTGATGCAGCTCTGGGATGGCACTGGAGATGTGCCCTTTGACTGGGAAAAGTATTCTCTCAGTCATTTGCCTTCAGCCTTTCAGGTTTTCCAGCATTCCCAGGGAGACCCTGAAGTACTTAGATATTTTGCATCGAATTCCCTGTACAAAGCTGATGACACCACGTACTTACACCAGAAATTCACACTATCAGGACAGTGTGGTCTGTGCTACTGAAACACAACAGGCATTTCTGCTGCCACCTTTTCCTTTTCTTTTGGGCACAGCCAGAGCTGGATTGAAAACAAAGTTTCCAAGATCCACCCCTCATCCAGAGAATGAAATGCTTTTGCTTCTGCCCAGGTGCATAAGTGCCACCACAAAAGACAATTTCCCCAGTCCTTCCCTGACACCAAATGATGGGACAGGCTTTTCCATCTACATTAAAGTGAGAAAAGCATCTCGGGTGTGATTCCTGCTCACACAGATACACGTGTGACACACAACATGCACAGCCACATTCATTACTTCAGTGTGTCCCTAACGAAGCTGGCAGTGACAGCCGTGCCTGTGTGACAGGCTCATGGAAAAGAAGTTTGGAACAACAAAATCCAACTAAGTCCATCACAACAGCGAGCTCTTTAACTGATCTGCTACAAAACTAAACACAAGTATATAAAGGAAAATTTCCCCAAGTCTAAATTTCAAAGAAATCTTTCTAGAATTCAAAGGCTAAGCATTTTTTTTTTAAATAAAAATTATTATTCAAACACTAAGCAGCCCATCCTGAATAAAGAACCATTCTGCTCTCATTATCTGAACAGGTTTGGCAGAGACAAGCTAATGAAATTCACATGTGTTCAGCCACCAGACTCCAGACCTCCCTTCAGAAAGGGGGCTCTTCCCCCCGCGGTGTAACCTGGCCCTGGCTTTCTGCCTGGCTCCTCTCCAGAGGCCAAACCCCCAGGATTAACAGCCACTCTTACAACATTTTCTTTCCATTTAGGAATATACAAGCAGTGGGGTGTTCAGGTTTTTTTAAGCTGTATCTTTGAAATGGCAAAAAAAAAAAGAAATTATTTTTGAGATTATTTTTTCTTCACAAAATCAGTGTTTTATCTAAGAAATACCTGCTGCCATTTCAAAGTGTCTAATGAAGCAGTAGCTTTATTGCAAGGCAAATGCTTGTCATTCTTACAGGAAAATAAACAAGTTTTAAAAGGAACACTTGCATGTTAAGAGGAGCTGTGGAAGGAGAGTCTCAGCAAATTCCAGCATTGTTTGATTAGGGGTTGATTATATTATCTTGAGAATAAAGAATAACAAAAGACTGAAGATTTTGTAACAGTCTGGCTATTTTGATTTGAGTGTTGGGATTTTTTTTCTGTTTTAAGATACAACAAAGCAGCTAAAATGCTCCTGAAGTGACTCCTTGTTTCAGCTTGGAACATCTCAGCCCTTTTGTTTTACAGCTTCTGAAGGTAAAGGTAGGAGACAGAAGAGCTCCTGGTCATGACAACAGACACCAAGATGTAGGCTGTCATTAGACTGCACCACCTCTGAGGACCAGAGTTCACTGAACCATATGGATAAGGCAGCAGCCCAGGTAACCAAAACTGAAAGCTTCATCCCAGCAAGATTCTCCTCCAGTCCTTGGTCTTTGTTTCTGTGCCTGAAGAGCTCATGCAGCTGGGACACAAGCTTGTGACTCTGCAGCTGGAGATGGGCCCTGCTGGTTACACTGGAAGTTTATACACCTCTGCCTACACTGTTCACAGGGACAAAACCCAGATGCCAAGGAAGGATTGCAAGTCATTGGCATCACAGAGCCCATAGGAAGCTCACAGTGAGAAATAAAACTCTTTCAGCCTCAACTTACCTTGGCTGGAGACATTTATGCAGAAATAAATCCCGTAGATCTGATAGACGTACAGAGTTCCCGGTTTCATGAACATCGCCGCGTTCCGTTGAGTTTGTTTCCCACCTTTTGAGTGGGAAGCTTCATCTTCCCCACCCAGATAAGCTTCTGTTTCAACAATCCTCCCCCAGAGTTCTCTGCCATCGGGAAGTTTGCGAACTAAAATCTGAAAGAGAGATCAGAGTGCATCAGTTTGTAACCCTCTGTACAAAATAACCACAGCACAAGAGGTGTTGGAAACAAGAGAAGTTGGGAAAGAAAAAAAAAGGACCTGATGGTACAGGACAAAGAGGACAAACTCTGCTCTCACTTTAGTAGTCCAGTCTGGGGGCTGTCAGGAACCTTTACAGCTTCTGTTGGCCAGGAGATGGCTCAGTGCAAGAAGTTACTACCTGCCATTCACCCCACAAAATGCCTGGAGCATTTCTAGATGTGGCAGTATCACAAAGAAGCAATTTATAACTCTATAGACAATAAAGCCCACAGAGTTGCTTTTGTGGTTATTTTCTGTATTCTCCCCCCAAGTCTCCCAGGTTTAAGGCAAAAAAGCACCACCATCAATCAACGTGAAGCATCGTGACAGTATATTCTTTAGATCAGAAGAAAGTGGCACAATTAAACAACTATGATGAGATCGTCTCTCTCCACAGAGATGTTTCAAACAAGTCCTAGGCCTTAATGGAGATAATTGTGACCAGAAAGAGTATTGATGCCATTTCTGTATTTTCTGCACCACAGCAAGGGGGGTTGCCAGAGAGCTGGGAGCTGGCTTCAGGCAGACAACAACAGATCTTTGTTATTACAATGTGCCCCTTGCTGCTGGGACCTCCTCAAATAAACCAAAGCAGGTGCAGGGGAAAAAAATTCCAGGTGACAGTGAAAAGAATATAATTAAAAATGAAACAATCACTAATTTTCCTACAAAGTTTTCTGTGGTTTGACCTGATTTCTAAACTTCTAATTTTACTTTACTTTTAAGAAATACTGCAGCACAGTCTCATTAGGGCAACACCTATCAGTTTAATTATACTGCATTCAGTGCTTTCATAGTTGAAAACTAGCTGTTCAAAAATGACAATTCAAGAAACAGAGTTTAATTCCTAATAGATATTTGTGCTGGATCATGAATGCAGTTACTGGCCTGGTCCAGTCCGGATGCTCCAGGAGGCAGTTTCAACTCTGGTATACCCGAGTTTCCCTACAGCACTTCTCAAACTGTTGAAAACAATCAGTTTATTTTGTTTATGAAAACTGCAGTGACTTCAGAAAAGCACTGGTGTTTTGCAACTGCCTGTAAACATCCCAAAAGCACACCCATGTGGCCACATTTCTCTTTCAAGATGATGAAATGCAGCAGGTTATGATTTTAAGAGCGTGCAGGCATTTCCCCGACTCTTCAGACACACCAAACATTGACAGAACAGCTTAAAAATGGTGATCATTCACAATACCTCACAGTAAACTATCCTATAGAGGTTTTTATTTCTCATTAACAATGTATCTTGGTGTTACGACAGCTCATTTTGAGAGGCCATTTGTTGTGTGTATGTTTCGGGGTATTTTTTGGTTTCTAAGTAGACAAGTATCATGCTTAAGGTGAGCAATATTAATATACCAGGCACCTCCAAAATTTGGTAGAATGAAGACAATGAATGAAACACTAAATGACCATTATAGTTACAATTTTAAGAAAATGAGAGAATAGGCCATGGGAGACCAGGGGTTATACTTTAAAGACAATCTAAAATTAACATAGAAATCGCCTGGCTTGTAATTCTATGCCTAAATAGGAAAAGTATAGAGTTAGGACTAAAATAACTGGGTAACTGAGTGCATAAGGATGTTGGAGTCATTAAGATAAAAAAAAAAATGCATCAGTGTTGGGAGACTTCAGGTATCCTCACAGAGACCAAGTAAATCTCACAGTGGGACAGGACATGGGCTGGTTTTTTTTTTAATACACCATCAAATGCTTTGCAGAGCGAATAATCGGGGACCTCACCAGGAAAGACGAAACTCTCAAACTGATGCAGAGCAAAATGCAAAGGCTTTTCCAAAGACTTATCCCTCAAAACCAACTATTTGCATCACGACCACGAAGTTTAAAGTTCAGTGTCCTTCCATGAGCATTAAGATCCAAAAATAATCCAGCAGAGTTCTGCTTACCAGCAGAAAAAGGGAAACGACGTAAAGCGAGGAAGCTTGTTAGGAAGAACTTAAAAAGGCAGCCAAAGGTTAAAGCTGGAAAGGGGGAGCCTTTAGCAGGACGTCTAGAAAGACAGCAAACACACACAGCTATCAGAAAGAGGTTAAGAAGGACCAAAAAAAAAAAAAAAACCCCAGCAGGGTTAAAAAGCAGAGCAAAGGGACCCGTTACAAGCAAGACAATATCCTTAGAAAATAAAATAAATAATAAAAAAAAAAGCTAGACACAGAAAGACACGCCAAAATCAACAGTTTGTGGAACAAATTCCTGAAGTTATCTAAACCAATGAGAAGCCAGAAAACCTTGTTCACCCTACAGACAATAAAGGTATAAAAAAGACTCAGAGAAGATAAGACCATGGCAGTGTAACTAAAAACACATTTTGCAATGGTTTTTATGAGGTCCCAGACTGGAACTTTTTATAGGGAAAATACTGGAGGAACCCTCTCCCATGGAAACAGCGTGAGAGTTTTCTGAAGGACTCATTAAGCAGAAGTTTAATCTCCCTCACTCCGATTTCCAAAGGCTTTCAACAAAGTCCAAAGATTCCTCAGAGTTTCAGCAGCTGGATAAGGGAGAAGGTCCTTTCATTAACAAGTAAGGGCTTGAAAACTCAGAAACAAAAGATAGGAATAGCAGTTTTGGGAGTGAAAAGAGTTGAAGCGTGGAACTGTGGAGTCCCAGATGTCTCCACAGCCTGTACAGAACAGGAAAAATAAAAGCAGGTAGATAAATCATAAAGCAAGTAAAATAAAAGCATGAGATACGAGTTTCAAAACACACAGAGCAGCATAAAGGAAACTTCCAAGAATCTGCTGAACTCGCAGAGAAGAATGAAATATTCAAGCACACAGTGACAGTGGATACTGGTCAAGAAAGGCCATGCTGTTAGCATCTCAAGGAAGTAAAATGGAGGTAGAGCAGGAGATGTTGCTGACTGCAGAGTATTACTATCTACTGGGTTAAGCAGGAGCCAAAAAGAAATAAAGGAATACCCAAAAGGAAAATCATGAGCCTGAAACAACCTTCAAACCACAAAGAGTGAAGTACATTTCTGTAAACCAGAAAGAAAGGAGAAAAAAATCCACAAAAAAATAATTCTGAAATGTGACAACAAACTAAACCTGAAAATGACTCCTCTGACTTTGTCCAAAATAGATTTGGCTACTAGTCTTTACATTCCACTGAACTTAACAAGAGGAGGAACGAGAGCAGTATTCCTAAAATAGCAAAGCCCTGGAGTCAAATGGCAAAAAAAGCATTTAATCCTTTAACACCAAGCTATGAAGTATCCTGTGCTCCAGCACCATCTCAGTGGTCACACCTTACCTGTCCCAGAAAGGACTTGGCCAAATTAACGCAGGGCTGGTTGAAAAAATCTGCTTCTAGCCGGGAAGAATTCTTTTTCTCTATTGCAAAATATTTGCTGTTTTTAGAAGAATCCCCATCAGACGGAGCATTCAGGTTCCCCAGGGCATCCAAACTGGAGTTGTTTTGGAGAGCACTTAATTGAGCCAACAGCTTTCTTTTTCTTGGCATAGTTCTAGAAAATTGGTATAAAAACTAATTAGGAATATAAAATTTATTTCAAAGCAACTAATTTCCACAAACTCTTCTTTTTACACATCTTCCCACAACAATGAATCTGGAAGCTGTAACTAATCAGACAACCTTGGCAAACCACAGAAGCAGGTGACAGATTTTAGCTGTGTCTCCATCAGGCTGGGCAAATATCGGGCACGACTGATAAACAAACAGAAAACTGCAGTTTGAGTATTCATCTTTTAAGAACCACAGATAAAAAGCAATTCTACTTAACCTTGCTGTTAAGTTAGGAAACTCCAAAGTTGAAAACAGAGATGAACAAGTACTATGTACTTTTTACCTAGAAGTAACATAATCTGTTAAACAGATAAAAATAGGAAGCACCCACTTCAGAAACTGTGCTGTCTCGGAAAGTCCACAGAAATGATGTACCAAATCATTTCAAAGGCTCCAAAACTCCACAGGAATGAGAACATTTGAGTTGGGAGATGCCCTATTTACATCACAGTGACAAACTTGTTGATCATATGGTAGAAATGTGTTAGAACCTCCACAAAATAAGCTTTAAATTCACCTACCAGAAAGGTGAAGAGCAGACTGTTGAGTCAACAGTGTGTATTTGGGGCAAACACGTAGATTCTTCTTCTAGAGAGATTATTCTTCTAGGTTTGTGACCAATTTCCTATGTGAGCTTCAAAAAGCTAATGTTTCTTTCTCTGTGCTGCAGCCCTTAGACCTGTCAAACAGGAACAAACTTAGTTATTCACTAAATAAAGCACTTTGAAATAGGCAAAGAGATTTTGGAGCTGAAGATCATGGTAGTTCCAGTGTATCACTCAAATTCAAGAATAATTTGCAATTTTCTCTTGGTCCCATTGCCCAGCTGGGGCATTGCTGGAGATGCTCTTTAGCCTTTTTTATACAAAAAGCTCTAAAAAAAGTGGGGAATGCTCCCTCTTCCCATAGCGAATACACAAAAAGCTGAAACCAAACTTTTTGAAGTCCACCATTGGCACTAAATTTGGGAAGTGTCTGCCTCAAGAAAGGACTCTTACAAGAGAATTTAAAGACACCAGGTTTTAGAAGGCACCTCATCAGTTCTGAAATTCAACCATATGTAGATGTAAGGGAAAAAAGCAAAGATTCAAAATCATATGTAATTAGAAATGGAGAAAGAATCCTTTATACAGCTGAACCTGCAAGGGAAGTATATACATAATTAAGTAGCTGTTACCACTCATTTTTCAACAGATTATCAGCTTTTAAAAATGACTACACAAACCTTCACCATCAAAATGCTTCTCACAAAGAAAGATCCACCAAGAAGTTACCTTGAACTACACTGAAACAAATCCAGCATTGCTGGAGTCTGGATCACCAGTGCCAGTTCCCCAACAGCATTACACTTCACTTCAGAAGAATCCAGACACAAACATATAAAAATAGACAGCAAAAAAAAATTTTAAAAGTCACATTGGCGTGACTGGCAGGGAGGTGGAGTGTTTTTATTTTTGTCCTAAACATCTAATTCTTCACTGCAGTAATTCAGGGATGTCAGTAATTCAGCCCCGTGCCACGTATTCTGCTCTGAACTGTGGCTGTCACCTGATAGGAATTCTTGAAAATTTTGTCAGAATTCACCAGTTTGCCTCAGACCCCATTGCCTGGTGGCCTCTGCAAACGAGAGTCCTGTCTGGGAGAAAGGGTGCAAATAGGAAAGAGGGTTGCAGGAAGGAAGGGGCAGAGGAGAAACACTCCTTGTATCAGACTGACCCTCTACAAGACTCAGCCCCACGTTGAAGACAGTCCCTCCAGACTCGGACAGTATTAACTGGAACTTCCAGTTCATCAGCCAGACATAAAGCCATGCTGAAAACAGTGCAAATGTGAGCAAAGCATTAACTCGTTTGGTAATTTGTGCTCTTATGGAATGTGACATCAGCAACGGGATCCGCCTGGCACCTATTGCCTTTCCAATTAAGTAATTCTTAAAAGCTGCAAGTGCTCTCATGTAAATGTTCTATGGCAGCCTCAGGGCACTGGTAATTGCATTGCTATGGGCTGATTCTAGACAGATCTCAGCACTTTCCGCTCTCACTAGAAATAGCAGTAGGATATTACTGCCTCACAGTCATGAGAAACGGGTCCCAGGCAAGAATGCAATTGCTTGAAAGGAAAAATGCAGAATGAGGGGACTGCAATACCACATCAGAAATGCAGAAAAACACCCATCTACCTTTCATCTCCCTGCTTGTTCGTACCAAGATTAGCTCTTCTGGAGAGACAATTCCTCATACCGATTCCCAGTTGTCCGGATTTTATGTGGGAATATACAAACAATCAATGCTGGGTCAGACCAAGGGACATGTCTCCTTGTCTCCTGCTCTCCAGCACAGGTCAACAGCAGGAGCCTCGGGGAGAACAGAGTCAGCACCCAGTGCTCCTCCACACCTCCTCCGTGTCTCTAGGCAGGAACCCTCAGAACCAGGCAGTTTGTGTGTGCTTAGTAACTGTGCAGCCTTCCCTGAGCCTGCGTAAAACTAGCCAAACTGAGACTTCACTGATGAAGAAAAGCTTCACAGAATTAGTAATTACGGCTCCAAACACTCACTCATTTTCTGTGTGAAATTAGGACTGTTCCCCACCCGCATGAATCAGTTCACATTTGCAATTCATCACTATCAGCCCTCTTCTTTACCACCTCAAATAAGGTAAATCCAGCTGGAAACATTGTTTTTCCAGGTCATTTACAAAACCTCCCTAGGGCACTCCAGCAGTGACCTCCAGCCACCAGGAGAGCTGCCTGTTTACTCACATCCTCTTTGCACCAACTGTTTATTTATGACAGGGAACTCCCTTATTATGTCAGGAGCCCTTCAGATGAGGGCTCCTGTTTAAGAGCTTCCTGAAATCTGAGTACAAACTGGAAGCCAGACCTCTCAACGTGCTTATCTAGACCTTCAGAAAATTCCAACATTTTTTTTAAGGCACAATTTTCCATTACAAAAGCCACATTGGCTCTTCCCCACTATATAGTATTTATGCAGGTGTCCAATAACTCTACCTTGCTATATTTTCTATACCTTTAGTTGGAGATGGTCAAGTTTCCTGGTCTGTAGCCTACAGATTTACCTTAGAACCCCCTTTAATGACACATTTGCTGCTCTCTGGTCCACATGTGTGAGCTTTCAGTGAGAAGGGAGAGATCACATTAGCAGCACCATCCCTGGGGGCTTCATATGGTTTGACAACTTCTTTCTGCCTGTTGTCTGTTTGTTCCACAACCCCTTACACAGACACTTCATTTTAAGCTATATCCTTTGAGGAGTTCTCAGCAAGAAGAGTTTCCACCCACCTTTCCTGTCTAACCTATTAGTAACCAGAAGTAAGTTAACAACATATAGCTTCCTTGGAGAACAGAGAAGCAAAACCTTCTTGAAAGAAGAGCTAATATACTATAAATATTAAGTCAATCTCTTCACAGAAAAGCTATGTGTAATCCTAGCAATACCTCAAAAGTATGGCAAAACAAATAGTTTTATTCACCTTAGTGAATGACTGGATGTCATTTTCTGCAAGACATCCATGTAATTCCTCTCCTGGCTCCTACTGCCTATTGGACACCTTGAGCTTTTCAGAATTAAACTTACCCTTCTGTAAAGAACAAGGAAAATAAAAATGACGAAGGGTGATGAAAAGTCATGACAAACCCAAAAAGCCTTCACAGCAAACTTATGCTCTGCTTTGACAGACTCTCTTAGAGAAACCATTTTGGTTTGTTCTGCTTTTGTGGTCCGATTTCCCGCCCCCCCCCCGCAACATTCTAGTTGTTATTTTTAACTAAGCATCAAACATGCATATTAAATGAAAACAAACAAGTTAAATATAATACTGCCAATGGCTGTTAGCTAACTCAGCCTCCTGAGATTTGAGTTAGCCAAGCCAAGACAGCATTTACCTAGACTACAAACACTGACCAGGAAATAGATCTAAGGATTCAAAACCATCTACACTTTACATTTTTCCTTTATATCCACATTATTTGTAGCAAACATATGTTGGGTATATTGGACTAATCATCCAAAAGCTATAAGTCTCATTATTTTTTCCACCTCTATGACAGCAATGAGAACACACTTGATTTGTAAAGCACATGGAAATAGCTATATAAGGGGATATAGAACTAGTTGTACTTAAGTCTTAGGTACAAATCTAAAACAACCCTAGAAAATACATTCCTTCCTCAATCTTAATATTGCATGAAAAACAATTTAGTTCAGGCACAGGGATGTGACTCAATGGCCAAAGATGTTTCACCAAAGCCTTCACTAATGCACTGACAAAAAGAAAAAGTTATGACTCAAAAGCTCAAACATCTGAACCATATCCACAAAGAGAGTTCTGCTTAAAGAGTTCCAGCTGAAGCACCAGTAATTTAAAGACCAGGAAGAAGAGCAAAAGCAGAAAGATTTACCTGCAAAAGGATTCTAGAGTTGCTCCCTGTCTGCACGTGGAAGCAGAAGGCTCTCACACCTCCTCCTAGAGAAGCCAGCCCTGGGCTCAGACTCAGAGAAAGGACCTGCTTCCCATCCAGCGTTCCAAAGGAGGGCCACGTGAAGTCCTATGAGAAGTCTTTGATTTAAAGAGAAAGAAAGAGAGATTATTTCCTGTAGATTTCAAGACAAGCTACTCAAAGAAAGTCCTTAGTATTCATGCTTTGCACAAAGAACCTGAGCTCTCTAACAAAGCCACATTGAGGGAATCATGGCCATGAGACAGTAGCAGCTAAGGTGCTGCTCAAGGTGACTAAATTGGGAATGATGCAATGCACATGCTACGAGCCTTTCTCTTTAACCAGAAGGTCCCTTTCTTCCATTCTCAACCAGAGGAATGGCTTGTCCTACACTCAGGATGATTCTGTTCAGTATATCCTTGTGACAGAGGCACTGTTTGTGTGTGCTTTGCATTGCGTTACAGCTACTACTGAACAATTATAGTAAGAAAACAGAACATTGGATCAAAGCCTTAACAGATGCTGCAGAGATAGGAGCGTAAATGCAGGTGAAGATAAATGACTGATGTAATGTCCAGCACTATCGTGGTTCAAAGCACCAGAACAAAGCCTTTGGGCCCTATAACAAACAAAGAAGGATCTGAGGAGAGAGGACAATTTCCCGCACAGCTTCGGACAACGTGCTGTATGTGACAATAGCTTGCTAATAGTGAGCGAAGACAAAAAACTCCTGATGATACCACAGAGGAACAAAAGCAGAAGTCTCTTCTGCAAACAGCTGCTTCCAGGAAAGCAGCAAATCACTGGCAACTGGGAGAATCTGAGTCAAAGAGCTGACCCGGGAGGGTGCAGAGCTGCTCATGCCACAGTATTATTTAGAAAACCTCAACTTTTCAAAAGGTTTTGCAGCATTTTTCCACAGACCAGGTATTTCTGCTCCTCACAGGTTCCAATCCATTCCACATCTCTGACACAGCAGCTGCTCTTCGGGCGTTTTAATTGTGAAATTACTCTTCTCCCCAAATCACCACAGCATCTATTGTTGATTTTACAGTCTGCTTGCCTACTTATGCACAAAAAATGCCCGAGGATGCTGTCTGCAGAATTAAAAACCGATATGGGAGGTAGGAAAATCACAGCACCGCCTTACTTATTGTGCATTTATTTAACCGGCTGCTCACACGCTGTCCCACCCCCCACCGTGCTCAGAAATGAGGGATTTACCTCCCCCCCC
>BJBW01008759.1:36758-61181 GCA_004320125.1 Scolopax mira
GGCGGGCGGCGACGGGGCCGCCGCGGGGTCCATGACAGGAAGCCCGTTGTTATCCACCGGGGCTCCCTCACACCGCCGCGGTCCCGCCAACCCACCTGCCGGGGCCTCCCCGGCCGCTTTCCCGCCTGGGCCGGGCCGCGGCCTGTCAAAGGGGCGGAAGCCGGGAGCTCTCCTGAGGGGCGTGCCCAGGGCGGCCTGAGGGGAGGCGGGCTCTGAGGAGGGAGAAGCGGTGGCGGAGCTTCACTGCCGCTCTTCGGACTGGAAATCCTGTTACCTGACAGCTCGCTCTGTAGATGGCGGTGGTCTGCAATCGCGTTGATTTACAGATTTTTTTTCTTTTTTTCTTTTTTTTTTTTCCTGAGCTCGCTTCATTTATTTCTCTGGACCCCAGATCCTCCGCAGGCTGTCTTTGAACTCCCCCTGGTTTTCAGCTTCCCTTCATACACTCCTTGCTGTTTCATATTAACAATGCTCAGAAAAATAAAGAGGTGGATATACATTCTGGTGAATATGAATGGCCACAAGCTGGCTTTAGAGAGAGCTGAGTTAATTATTCTGCATTAATTACTCCCTCATTTCCTTGAAGAACGACTATCTGGCCTGCAGAAAAAAAATTCTTGGCTTCAGCTTTTAACTGGATGGTCAAAACGGCGTCAAAATACCATTTTCCTCACAACTTACTGGAGATGTGCAGTCAGGGCTGTTGATTCATAAACAAGCGTTTGCATGAAGGGTATGAGGAAAAATCTGATGGTTCAAAATGGATTTATTCTCATTTGTATGGGAAAATACTGATTCTAGGCTAGCACCAGCTGGGAGTCAGCCATGCAGAGAAGGAGCACTTAGTAACTACCCCATTCATAAATTTGCAAGGAAAAAGGATAAATTACTGACCTGAATAAAATTCTAGGAGAAATCAACAGCTTTGGAGGTGCAGCATGTGTACGAGTGGCTAAAGGTGGCCTTATAGAGGCAGAAATGGGGACTAACAGTCCGGTGGTGAGCTGAAATGTGAGGAAGCCAGATAAAAATTTTTGATGTTCCAGTAAACCCTGAATTGAAATTGAAATTGAAAATTAAAATTTCCAAATTTTACTGTTCCTGTTTAATAAGAATGGAGCAAATTCAGAGTCTGTTACACAACGATCATTCTGTTTGACCATGAAGAAAGAGATAATGTACTTTGGAACCCAAAGCGAGACTGAGAGTGCACTGAAAAGCCCTTCAATCATCATGATTGTACAGTAGCACTGCTACTGTAGTGGTGTAAAAAAGAAAGAGGAGGGAACATGCATACATATAAAAATTACTGATAATTTAATTGGAGATCTCTGTATGTTTGTTTCTAGTCAAAATGGACAAAGATAAGTTCACAAGACTTAGGATTCCTTAGAGAGGTGTTACCTGCTGACTGCATGAATGCTTTTAGCTCCAGTCTGAAATCAGCAGTTTGTGTTACTAGCAAAGATGACAAGAAGTTTTTAAAAATCATTAACAATGTTGAGTGTCTCTGTGTCTCTGAAAGAGCGTCTTGGACTTCCTGATCTGCGTGCTTCACATCCCAGCTTTAATGTGGTATTAATATAAGAAAGGAAGACCAAGAAAATGCGTGAAAAGGAAGATAACCAACCATCAGTGGGCTTTCAGCAAATTCTGAAAATTATAGGAGAAACTAAGCAAGAATGAGAGATGTGGGAAGTATTTCCTGGGGTCAGACTAGTTCAGCTCTGCAGACTTTCTCCTGTGGGAGTCTGTGGGACAGGCACTCTCAGGAATGCTGGCTTCTTTGACAGCAGATCTATTTCATGCCCAAAGGAAGTATTTAAAGCTTTTAGCACCTGAGGAATGCGAATTGCTCCAAGCTACAGCATATGCCGTGTTCTTCATTTGTCCAATAACTTCACTGTTACAGAATCAACACCTAAAATAGGCTCCTGTAAAAGCTGATCCGTTTGGGAAGATTAAAGTTTCCCTCCCTACTGGGCAATTTTTTAGTTGTTTCTTTTTTTTTTTAATGTGAGAGGAATGATTTGGAACTGTAGTTAGAAAATGTGGTTTTTGGAGACCCTGGGGTCCAGCGCACACTGCGTGCATACAGCGTGCTGGGCTTTTCTTGGAGCACAAACTGTGTTTGCAGGGTGGTTCCCTGCAGCTTCCAGGATATGCAGCCTGATGACTTTCCAGCCTTTAACAGCAAAGGACAGCAGATCAGCACAGAGGCAGAAGAAAGCAGAAGGGACAGATTTTCAAGTTTTCTTTGTGTAAGATACGCGGTATCTTCAGTGGTATCTGCTGAAAGCCTCCTCTGTCCTGTTAGAGAGAGCCATGGAGTCAGTTTGCCACTGATGGCCATTGCCTGGCCACTTCACGTGGCCACGCTGCTCTTGCCAGCATTTACAAGGCAGCTGCAACACTTCATGAGCCAGCTATTGAAGAATTCCCCTGGATGAAAACACTCCAAACAGCACGGGGGTTTTATGACATCCACTCCTGGCCTCTCCTGACATCCAGTCTTGGCTGCTGCTTCCTACTTCTCCTTAACTGCCAGTGTGTCTTACTCAGAGCTATTTTGAGGTACGAAAGACAGTTTGAGGTACACACAGCCCTCAAATTAGTATCAGAACTAACCAGCTATGAGAAGGGAGAGGTGCTCGTAGCTGCTTTGGTATCTCCCACACCCAAGCTGAGCCACGAAGAGATTGTCTAGTTCTGTGAACCAGGCCCATTCAACTCATTATGTAAGCAGATGTGTATGTTTTATTCTAAATTTGGTGACAGCCATGGTGGGTACCGTTCCACCCTAGAATTTGCAAAGAATCCTAGCGAGTGCTAGGAAAAAACTGAGGGAAAACAGTAAATGAACAGACCTCCTGGGAGCCTCAGCTCTGGACCGGAGAGGGCAGGCAAGTCCTATTTAGTAACATATTAATGGCTTCGACTGAGTCTCTTGTTTTCTACGTGAGACATTTTTGTTCTCTGACAAGAGAGAAATGCTTGGTTTCAGATTGCTCAGTGCAAGGAAATAGCAAAAATCAAGTGAGCGAGGCAGGATGCTGTGTCTGCAGAACCAATGGGTTGCACAGCATCCCCAGTGAAACTGGTTTTGGTGGTGCCATAAGGACAGCCATGCCTCAGGTCTCTGTCAGCTGCACGGGGCAGGAACAGTGAGAAGCTGGAGACCAAAGGCTTGGCTGAACTAGCAGGAGGATGGGAGGCATGAGATGGCGCTGCCCCAAGCCATCAAGCTGTTATAAACACAGTAGTTTCTCTTCTGAAGGTGTTAAAGACAGTTTATTCAGTATTTCCTAAATCAAGAAGAGTTGTACTGCAAGTATGCCTGAGAAATCAAGCAGAACAGAAAAAGAGCATAAGTGAAGGTGGGGGGATTTGTGTGTGTGTATCTATAGGGGGGGGTGTGTGTGTGTTATGTATGTAGAGTCAGAGCCTGGCAGCTCTTAGCCACCTCCAGCATGACCCCTCTTCTGAGAGTGTTCAGAATGTGCTGGAACTTGCAGAGCTGTGCTCAAACCACCTCCCCAAACCGGTTGAGGTTAACATCTCTTCCACGTGCTGCTGCTGCCATGTCCGTACTCTCTGGACAGAACAACAGACACCCTTGACATAGATCTAGCCTAGAGCAGGGAGAGGAGAAGCTGGCACAAATGAGGTGCATCAGCAAAGCTGAGCTCAAGGTAACACGCTGAGGAATAACAGTTTCTCTGCATCCTGTGCAATGTCAACAGCCCAGCTGCTGGCAGTGGGTCAGAGAAGCTCCACCAGTGTCTCGTAACAGATGAAAAATGTTCAAATTAGGATGCAGTTGAGCTGATAATGATCATTTGTTTTTACAGGAGTAATCCTTTGCCCTTTGCAAATACAGCAGAGCTGCTGGGAGTCATTCTATGATATACTGGTAACAGCCTCAAAGAACTTTGCAGAGGTGATGCTTCTGTTGTAGGAGTGTATGGGGATGAAGGCTGGTCAGTTATTTACTGGCTCTCCTGGGAAAACAAGAGTGTTTTCTAAAGGAGACCAGAGGTTATGTCCTGAATGGGATCCAGTCATTCTCTGTTCTAGAGGATCAGTACAAAACTTGGCATGGGGAGGGTGAACAAAGACTGAAAAGGAAAGGAAGTGGTTTGGAAAGTGGGAGAATCAAAAAGCAAGAGACAATTCACATGTAGACTGAGGAGCTTGTTTCCATAGGACGCTGGGGGTACTAAAGCATCGTCGGGGTTTGAGAAGCCTTTGGAAGAAATACCAGGAAGAAAAGTCTGTCCAAGCTATTAAACAGACACACCATCTCTAACTCAGGAAGTCCCTAAGCCACAAACCACTGGGTCTGGTGGAGTATTTAGGAGAAATATGACTGTATAGTTGACCTGCCTTTATACTGTCTGCTGGCTTTTGCAGTTGGCCGCTGTTGGAGGTAGATATCTCCTGCTCTGTGGATCTGTTATCTGACTCATCCAGCTCTTAGAGACATTCTGCAGGAGTCACAACTGGTTTCCTTATCCTGCTTAGCTGATCTCTTCTAATAAATCTAAATTAATCCAGGCAATGCTCAGAAAATGTTCAAAGAGCAAAAATGCCCCCAATCTTCTTTGGTGAAGCAGGACTGCCCACCCAGACCCTGCTGTTTGCTATCACAGACACCCAAATTTAGGAAACACATGGGCGTGGGCATATTTAGAGTCATCGACCACAGGCATGACATAGCACTGGTTACTAAAACTGACCTGGAGTTGTTTGCCTTGCAGGATATGGTAAGGAGGCTTGGATTGAATATCATTGACTAAGGTCACAAGAGTTAAGCTTGAAATAGCAGAACTTGAGAACATTTGGGCTGTAAAAAGGTGACTGCAGGGAGTATGTCACAAGCTTTTTGCAAGGGATAATCATTGACCAGAAGTGTTGGTGTGTAGGGTCCAATCTGAGAAAGGCTTTGCTACCTGGGTAACGAAAAGATTAGCTCTGCAGGCACTGCAGGTTAATTATATTCCTAGTCATGTGTAACTCTGCCTTGCGTGTCCTCATAAATGAAAAGAATTATAACTTTTAAAGGTTATAAATGCTGCAAGAGAGAGACTCATCCTAGGGCTCACAAGCCAGAACAAGAGAGGGACACCCCCTCTCTTGGGGTTTGCCTTTCAAGTTTAGCCGTTGTAACTAAGATTGCTGTTACATGGCCCTTTTAACCTTCTTTCCCATGATAAGAAAATGTGTGCACTCACCTTGCCTATATATCATCTCCTTCCCTTTTGAATCTGCAGGCTGAGCTCCTCTGGGTTTTATAAACTCCAGTTTCTAGGTAGAGGGTAAAGATCTGGAATCATGTGCCTCCTTACAAAAAGAAGCAAGAAGGTGCTCAGCAACTCCCTACACTATTGCGAGTCTTCTAGGTGATGAGCACGGACGTGCTGGCCAGGCAGTGTGTGCTGCTTATGGGACACAAGAGGTATGGGGGGGGGAACAGGGGAGCTGGCAGCACTACGAGGTCCTCAGGAGGACAAGAGGAGACAGTTTGGTGTGGAAAGGCGGGGAAACGGGACACAGGAGTCTGGGAAACCGGGCTTTGTTCCACTTCTCAAAGAGCAACTTCAACGTGATGGATCTCCAGTTTCTGTCTGAGGTCTCATTTAAAAAAAAAAAAAAAAAGGAGGTTCTTGAATCCTCAAATCTGTCTTCAAATAAATCCCTGAGGTTGGATGTGATTATTTGCTGCTTCAGGATTTCCCAGAAAAATGCAGGCAACCTGAACTGCGGGGTGAGAATTCAAGTAACTGGGAAGCAGCAGAGTGCACCCCCTGCATATCAATTTTTCAGTTGGCATCAGACTTAGCACTCCAGTTCCAAGAACTGCCACTGGGAACAAACTCCTTCAGTTGAAGAGATGGGAACTCAGATATTCCCAGGGAAAAAAAATAATGGTTGGGGGATATAAATACAATATAGGTAGAGTTTGCTTTTGCATGTAAATCACTAATGCTTTTTGCAGTGCTCATTCATTTTTAACAGCTCTGTCCTTACCCACTGCTTTAGTCAAGACAGGTCTGTGTTGCAGCTTTGCTCTGGCTTTTACTTTAGGAAAATAAAAAAAAAATGGAAGAAAGACAGAAACAAACAAACAAAAAAGGTGATCATTCCCTGACCAATAAAATTATGTTGGGAAAAACCCAGTATAGATTTAATTTATAGTCAAACATTACTCCCTCTGCTAAGGGATCTTCCTCTGAGTTAGTAATTTCTGCAAGCTAACTAGGAACGGGTACACTTTTTGGCAGTATACACTGGCTCTCTGTGTAGGTGTTTTTTAACGGGCTTTGAAGTAAATCAAGTGCTTAAGACACCACCTCTGCTCCTGAAAGCGATGGCTCCTGAAATTGGGCAAAAATGATGATTGGGCTCCAGCTCTTCCAGGACCTCCAAGCCTTTCTGCAACCAACTTTCCAATGACCTAGGCTAGATAATGAGATTAAACCCAAAACACCTCTCTGGCAACAATGCTATTGCTAAGGCAACCCCTCCTGGCATTCCTGTAGATTTTGGGGGGAATTGTACTGAAATCAGCAATCTCCTAGGGCATGTCTAACCAGCGCTGCTGAATCTGGTGCTGCCCCATCTGCTCACCCTTCTGCTGCCATGGGTGGCCAAAAAGTACACACAAGAACTGAAATCAGGAGCAGATTGTATTCCCATAGCAGAATGTATACATCCCCATAGGGAACTGTAAACTCTGCTCTCTTTCCAAGTAGGAATCCCTTTTCTCCTGCCTTTCACTGTCTGGGGTGGGAGCTGGTTGGGACGGGCAGCACATCTGGTTGGGACAGGCAGCACATCTGGTTGGGACAGGCAGCACATCTGGTTGCAGGGATCTGAAACTTTCTTGCCCTCCTCCAGGCAGCCTTCCTGAAGGCAAGTTCCCCGTGTTCAATGTGCATATCCATGTTGCTTTAGCTGGAATATGGATCCCTTTTGGCCTCATGTTCAAATGTGTCCTCATGTGGTGAGAAACAGAATTTTGACTGGAAAGATAGGAACATGGAGCCAATATAAATATTCACTGAAAAAATAGGAATTACTTTCAAAATAGCTAAGCTCCCAATTTATTTCTTCCTCCTTCCTGAAAATTTATCACGTGCTTAGCTGATGACTTTTTCCCAGTTATCTATGTTTTCTCTCTGCTGACCTACTTCTGAAAGTGCAGCAGGAGCTGTGTCTTGCTACATATTATGGGCTGTGGTAGTTATTTCAATTAAAACTGGCGGTTGTGTCTTCAGTGGGATTGTGGGTTAGCCAGTTCTGCTCCTAACAAATTTGTAGTGATACAGGGTAACCAGAGATACTTTGGAATAAGGCAGAATTCCTGCATTCCTCCTTGTGTAAATAAAATGACCAGAGTTGGGGTTTGGGGTTTTCTTTTTTGGTCTGAATTGCTTGGGAATTCCTCTGCATGTCCACAGAGGGAAAAGAAAGAATGTTAAAACTGCCTTAATACAACCAACTATTTGGTTCACTTTTCTATCCACCTTTCTGAAAAGACAAGGACAGAATGGAGAGCCCAGTGAAGGGCTGCTGTGACGGCTGACAGAGTGGCTTTGGTCACCCTGGAGGAGGTGATGGAGGGGGGATAAACTTGCACCTTGTGCTGTTCATGGGGGTTACAAGGACCGTGTAAGGACAGGAAGGCACAGGTAGTGACAGGGGAAGCTCTGGTTCCTGTGCCCCATGACATGCAGCCCTGGACTACCCAGAGAAGTGGTGGGACCTCCATCCTTGGAGATTTTCAAAACTCAGCTGGGCAAAGTGCTGACCAATTTTCTCCAGCTTTGCAGCCAGACCTGCTTGGAGCTCCTGGAGACCTCCAGAGCTCCTGTTCCACCAAAAAACTTCAGTAATTTTTCTGTATGACCTAAGGATCAAGCAGCCCCATTGCTGTCTGTCAGATACAATCACCACTTCTCCCAGCTCAAACCACACAAATTTGCTGGTCTTTTGCTGCAAAAAATCCCAATGACAATGGTTTTTTTCATGGTTTCACCAAAAGAAACTGCTCTGGTGGAAATGTTCCATCTTCCACAAGCCTGATGAGTACAGATTTCTTACAAAGAAGTCAGAGAAAATTTGCTCTTCCTTCCCACTGCTTAAAGAGCACGTGCCTGTTCCTTGAGGGACTACTCCAAGCCTTTCTTTGGGAACCTGTTCCTTAAAGGAGCTCTTTCTGCCTTCTTTGCCTTTCTGCTTTTTGTCCAGCTTCTGAGACAGACACTGAGAGACCCACAGATGAAACCTCCATCCGCCATGCCCCCCTACGAGCCTCTTTGCCTGCAGCCTCATCTCTCGAGATGGCTAAAACCCCAAAATACCACGGAGGGGTATCTCAGATGTGCTTTTGTCTTGGCAGAAATGGCTACAAAGGATGAGAAGGTGGAAGAGGACCAGGGTGGCTTAGTGAGGGTGTGGGAATGATGAGCAGAGAAGGGCACTGGGGAGATGTTGACTAACTGGGGGGAGTCAGGTTTTGGAGAATGCCTTTTTTCACTAACTCTGGCTGGCCAGATCTCTCCTGGAGGGGCTCTCAGTAGAACAAGGTTTCTTGCCTGTTTTTGTCTTAGGAAGCCATTGACAGACCCTACATCACTTATTGACTTGCAGCTGAAAGTCCATTCATTTTGTGCTGTCACTACATTTTAATTTCCATAGCATATCCCATATTTGGCCTGCTGATGCGTAGCATTGCTGCAACATCACTTCTCCAGATGTCAGCTTCAAACTGGAGATTGAAACATCTGGAGAGGGGAAAAAAAAATAAAAATATAAAAAAATAGCTGAGGAATTGCCAGCTGGGGTGGTGTGTGTGGTGACAGGTCTGTGAGGGAAGCACACCAGCTCCATGCATTTGGACCTCCAGCCAAATAGCTAAGGTGTTATTTACACGTGCTGTTTACACACCTCACGGGCATCGTGAAATTCATTACAAGCCAGTTCCTATTGGAATTGAGTTGGGTTTTTTCGACTAAGAGGGTTGGAAATGAAATGTTGTATGCTATATTATTTTTGGAGTTGGCGCTGTCTGTCTGGAGCAATTTCTGTGGGTTAGATGAGCCCTTGCAAATGCTTTCAACAAGCAGTTTGCTGGACACTTAGAACAAGTGCCATACTATTTTCCCAGGCTGAGTGATTGAAGTTAAAAAAACCCACCCCTTTTAAAATCAAAGATAAACTGAGTGATCATGTGAAAGGAAATGCTTCAGTGAGTAACTCCTCTGTCCTGCCCTGTCATCCCGCAGCGTGCTGTTTGTCTGCCCTTTCCCAGGAGAAGACCATGCACGTGGCTGGTCCCTCTATTTTGGGATAATGTATGTACCAGGGATTCAGGGTGATCGGGAACGAGAGAAGCTGAGCTCCTGTGCCAGCACGCCCCCGTGGTCTCCTTCAAGAAGCATCATCTCCCATGGCATGGTGAGGTGCTCCCATGGCTCTAGCTTCATCCTCTGACTTTGGCACCTGGGTCTTTGCTGCCAGGAGAAACTGTCCCTGCAATGGATTTTGAGTCTGGCCTCTAAAAATAGAAGTTAAACTATTTTTGTGACTGCTGGGAGGAAGGTCAAGAGGATTTCAGAGCTATTGGGAAGGGGGAGGACACTGGCACGGAGGGATGTGGGACCAGCGACGTGGGATTGCAGCCACAGACCTGGGATATGGAGATGTTCCACAGAGAGAAAGAAATGGACCACTGACACTGGCACAGAGGGCCACAGTAGCCAAAAACCCAGGGGATTAAAGAAACAGGCTGCTGAGCAGCATTTTTCCCAGCTGGTGCCTGTGGGACTGGTGTTTCCAAAGCTCAGGAGAGATACCAAAGTGGCAGTGCATTTGCACCACAGGAAGTGAAGCAAAACAAAACAAAAGAAAAAAAAAATCCAAAAATCTCCAAAACGTGTCTTTAACCATCCCAGTGATGTTAAAATTGCTTGATCCTTCCCTGTGATGTGTGCAGGAAAATCCCTTATGTCAGGGATCCTCCAAGAGCTATGCCTGCAGCACCAGGCTGGGGACTTTCCAGGTGAGCTCTTGGATTAGTGAGCAGGTATTTTCTAAGAGATACATGGAAAATGTGCCCCTCAGGCCACACAGTCACCTCTTGTACAGCCCTGAGATCAAAACCCATCACTCCCCTTGAAAGAGAGTGTTGTCCTGCACGAGTGAGGGTAACTTGTCTGGACAAAATATTGTTTAAATTCCCATGTTTATGCAGAGAGCTGTGCTCGAGGTGAAGCGAGTTTCGCCCTGGTGAAAAGCCTGTGATCCTGGGAGCTGAATGCTGTGGGTCTTGGAGTCTTGGAGCTGGGGCTTTCTCACGGAGCCTCTCTGCCCAAGCACTGGAAACTCGGGTGCAAAGGCTCCCCAGTGCCAGGGAGCTGTCCTGAGGAGCCCTGGGGGAGCAGAAATGGGCACGTACCTGCTGCTCCATCCAGAAAATTCATCTAACGTCACAAACTGGGTGCAGGTCTTCAGCTGGCATGTTACCATCGCTCAGGGGGAGAGCATCTCCGTGGCCCCTGGGGAGGAGCAGGCCCCCACGTGAAAAGGGGCAGGGTGGAGGGTATTGTAAGGACCCTTGGGACAGCACACGGGTGGGTTTTAAACTGAGCAGGGATTCTACAGTAAGCTCTAAACTCTGCCTGTAGTTGGAGCTAAGTTTAACCCCAATCCTTCCAAACCTGCCCTCATGGAATTGGAGGTCTGCCAGACCTCGCCTGTAGAAGACGTGTGATATTTTGGGAAAAAGAAGGAATTCTTTTCCCCAGAGCTTTTGCCAAACCTCAGCTTTCTGAGGGTGAGGGCGCAGCTCAGGCAGAGGGTGCTGGTACAGGGTCCTGCTACCCGGCCCAGGAAAAATAAGCCTGGGTCAAGCCCCCCAGTGTTAGATGCTTTGAAGGTCCATGGCCCTCGCAGGCTTGCTGAGCTTCTCAGCATTGTGGTACTGTGGGACCACGCTCAGGCAGGACTTGGTTGCTCCTTCCTGGTCCCAGCATGAGTTGTGAGGGAGCCCAGGATTCCCAAGCTACTCTGGGCACTAAGCCATTGGCCTTCTTCCCATTAGCCATAATCACTGGCTTGCTAGAAAATTTATGAGACCTGCTGTAGTGATATTCATGAATAGAGAAGCTGTTGTAAATGTAATTTGTTTCCAGGGTTTGACAGTGTTTATCTGGGTTATTCGCAGTCTCTATGACAGTGCTTCTGCTGATGGACTCCGATAGCCATGAGCTTCTGTCCAGAATTGCAGTTTCATCCCTGATTCTCCTGGTGTTCAGCTTGAGCCAAGAAGCGTGGCAGTAAGTCCCTCTGGTTTAGTGTTGCTGCTGGCAATGTTGTTGTTAGCCATTACATTCACTAACCCTATTTTCAAGGCTATTACAAGTATTTAACTTGGCTGCTTTGGTGTGGTTTTTAAGTTGTAGTTCCAACATATGATATGGGGTAAAAATAGCCAGTGTCTAATTAGAATAATCCCTGGAGAAACTCAGATTCCGCAATTTCACAACGAGTTGTCTCCTCGCAACATGGCAGGGACATTTCAGCTCAGTGACAGATCCTTCTCCATAACATGGGTCAACCTAGACCTCCATCAGCTGGGGAGAGGTTGTGATCAGAGAGGCCAGGAGAAAGCTCCTGAGAAAAGCCCTGAGAGCAATTCACATCTCGGGATACAGCAGCTTCTCCAGGCTAGACGTTTAGGCAGGGCCTAGGTGATCATCCCCAATAGCTTCTGCATTTGTATTTAGCTTTTCTAAGTTCCTGTGTGGGTGTGTGAGAAAAATCCCCTGCCTCATCCATTGCTGGAATTTCTGGGAATTGGGCAGACTCTGCCTGCAGCGTTACGGTTTGGGGTTTGGGCTGGCGATGGTGCCAGAAATAGTATTTTGCAAGCAGCAGAGCGCAGGAGTCCGGCGGGCAGTCAGATTCCATGAGGCTATCATTATCCCATGGAGCATTCCTGGGGTCTGCAGTGGGGCACGGGGAGGGGCGTGAGGGCCAGCAGTGTCCTTTAGGCTACCCACCATCCCAGCTCCGTCCCGCAGAGGGAGATGAGTCAGGCCCTCTGCTCCGTGGTCCAGGCCCTCCTACGCTGCCCAAAGGGCAACCAGGGGCTGTGCTCCGGGCAGCTCCGGTACAGGTGATGAACTCTGAGAGGCTTGGGTGGTCTGCTGGCACTCTGAGTAGCCTTTGCTCCACATATGGCTCCCAAAATCCTGCTAAACCCCGTGTCTGTGTCCTGAGGGGCTCCAGGACCACTTTTCTGGAGCAGATGGAGGGGCTGGGGGATGGCTTAGCTTTCCCTCTCAACGCCTGCCAAGACAGGCTTGCCATGGTTGTGCCCAGGCACCCTGAGCAAGTGCTCTCCAGCACCTGGTCTTGTTTCATTTTTGTGTTCAAGACAGAAATGAGATGATACACAAACAAAACCGTGAGGTGGATGCTACCAAGTCACCAGGCAGTTGTCCGAGGGCTGATGGGACATCTTCTCCCTGTGCTCTCCAGGGCACTGGGGGGTGTCCATGGCTGGCCAGGAGCCTTTGAACTCCAGGCACATCGTGAACACGCTGTGCTCAGAGCCACGCTGGGGATACTGCTCTGTGTGGGACACGTATTTCCTCCTTCCCCCAAACGGATGGAAATATTTCTGTTTTCCAAAATTAGTTTCCAAATGTGTTGGAATTTCCTTTCAGTACGAATTCTTGAAAATCTGTTCCTCGTTGTGAAACCCAATGGCAAAATATAAACCCCCTTCTCTGGAATTTTTCACCCAAAGCAGACAGCAGATTTCAAGTCTTTCTGTTCAGAGGGCAGCTCCCAGGATTGCCCTGTCCAGAACTGTGGCCGTTTCCCTCTGACAGTGCTTTAGCTGCTACAGCTAAAAAAAATGACAATCTTGCTTTAGAAGATGCTTCTCATCTCCTCCAGGGAGACTGGGCTGCTTGGGGTGTTCAGCCCCATGGACACAGACAACCCTGCACGAACCCCTCCTGCTTCTCACAACACCCCCTGTTTGCAAAGGGCTACAAAGGGCTGGGTCATGCACCCAGACAACACTAATACAATAAGATTACTTTACAGCAAGACAGAGTGTCAATAATCTTATTTAAGAATGACATATCTTATTTTTCATATCTTCTGGTACCATCTGGACCTCTAGGGAAATATCTGGAGTAGCCTGGCAAATTCCCAATCGCACATCTGAAAAGAGTTATTTTCAAAAGGCCAGAAAAACAACTGCTTGCGAGGGCTGATTTCAGAGTCTGACTTCACTTTGAGCAGTGGCTTCTCATCGTTTTGGTCACCGGGGTCGTGTTTTTTTGAGATACATGACAAAACTCAAGCTCTAGACAGAAAACACAACTGCCTTTCAATACTTTAGCCCTAAACAAGAAGACAGATAATTTTATTTGAAGCTCTGGTTACAGAAACTCTTTGTTTGGATTTCTTCTGGCGCAGCACTATCTCATTGCATCGACCAACCAGCTTCAGTGGGCACCAAGGAAGCATCTGTGCCCAAGCCAGTTCTGGGAATCTGCTCCCAATGACTCTTTTGCTCAAAAGTAGGTCAGACTTTATTCCTTTTCCAGCAGGGAAATTAAGAGCAAGTTTAAATACAAGATTTCCTGGAAACCAGAAGAAATTGCTGCTTCTATTTCTAGAAGGTCTGCCAGAGACAAGCTCCTCTGTACTCAGGCTAACTTCTCTCCGAACTTCGCCGTATGATTGATGACTCAAATTATGAGGTTTTTGTTTCCTATTTCTACCTGAGATTTCCTGTTTGGGCTCTTCCCAGATGCAACGAGAGAGGTTACCACAAAGATATTTATGGACGTATAACTCTAGCTGTTAAATTTGTAATTGCCCAGCCCCGGGGCGGAACATCCTTTTAGCTGAATCAGTGGCTGTAAGAATCCAGCACACACCGTGGAAAACTGGCCTCTCTGGCAACACCACTCACCTACTGTGCTGTCTCCTCTGGTGCAATCATGTGCAGCAAAATTCTATTAGACTTGGTGATTGCTGAGTCTGAGTCAGCAGCACTGCATCTTCTGCAGTCTCTCCATCTTCTCCGGTCCCCGGTACGCCCAGTGCTGTGCTGGCACCATCCTGTCCTTCAAAGGTTTCTTCTGGAGAGATTTCAAGATTTGGGTTTGGTCTTGCTGGGGCTTAATGAGAATCTATGTTGCCAAAAGGCATTTTTCCTTGGAAATGTCCATTTAGAATCGGTACCAGCCGCCCCAGCACATAGCACAGCCTGTATATGAGCCAGGGGGTTATATAGGATCAGTGTGTGAGATGCTGAAGGTGAATCCCAGCCCAGGACCCAGGCTGGAGAGTTGTCTTATGCTGGAGAGGTGTCTGGTGAAGGAGTTCTGTCCCAGTAGCCTGGGGTCCCATCCCGTTTGGCTGCCAGTGGGGCTGATGCAATGATCCCAAAGCGTGTGTGCAGACCTGGGACTTGGGACTCTACCCTGTGGATCAGCCAAACAAGTTAAGGAGTCACCTTGGTGAATCAACTCCCCTTGCAGCTAGATCCAAACTTCTACTTAGTCATGGCACAAAAACATCGGTGATCTCCGTGGCAACCACCTGGAATGAAAGGATGATGGTAGGGATAGGTTGGTTTCCAGAAGGGAGGGTTCCACACTTTCCAGCCTGGCAAGGCTGGGATGGCAGGGATGGCTCTCCCAGGGCAGCAGACCTGGTCCAGGAGGTGTGGGCACCGACACACCTCGGCTCCTTGCCCGCAGTGCCCGTGTCCTTCACCTCTGGTGTCTGAGCCATCAAATCCTTCCACGTTCCAGCCCTAATCCAGCCTCGGCAGTGCTTGCTGCTCCTGCCAGAGGCATTTCTGAATGTCCTCTCAAGGAGTGCACTGTGGCAGCTGTGCGGTCGGGTGGCTGTCCCACTCCCACGGCAGGTTGCCCAGCACAGGTGGCCACAGCCCCGTGCTTCTCTGTCACCATGGCTGCTGCAATAAGGTGATGTTTATGGCCTGCAGCCGAGGGCGGGTGTGCACAGTTTCGCACACATACAAATATCCATGGCTGAAAGTGCAAATGCTCCATGAACAGAAAGTCCCCTCACTGCCAGGAGACCACATCTGAGCTTGCTTACCTGCCACAAAGGATCATCTGTGCAGCCATTATCCAGCTTTGGTGGTCAGCATATCAGCACGTTGCTGAGTGAGTAATTCCAGTTGAGGACAGCGCGAGCCTACCGGTGTGGTGTGTGTGCAACCATGCACAGAGGGACCACTGGTGCAAAATCCTGCTCTCTTGTACCACCAGCCTGGTGGGAAAGGCCATGAGGACCCAGCTCTCTCAGTTCTAACACGGTGGTTGAAATGATGGTGGCATTGTGGGAGGAATATGCCTATATCCATTAGCAGAGGGATCCTTCCCCATGAGTTGTGGCATGGTCTTGGGAAGGGGATCTCTTGTACGAGCAAAGTCATTTTACTGGAGCATCATGGCCATGAAGATGTCCTGCGTTCCTCCCTGTGAGCTGCTGCAGGGATTGCAAACACTACATGGGCAGACACTACATGGGCGTTTTCCAGCAAAAAGCTGTCTGTGATCCCAAAAGGAGAAACCATACTGCTGGCAGTCATGCTGAAACCACAGATGGTGAGGAAACCACAGAACCAAAGGCTGGCCTTGAGAAAACATCCAGATCACCTCCTTCTGCAACCAGGAACCACCACTGACCCGCTTACAGCAGACACTGGTTTTCCCATGATACTGCACAGACCCAGGCATTTCTTCCCCTTGGTAGACCCGTGATGTCCCCAGCAGGGACACTGTGCCACCCCAAAATGCTCCTGGGAGCTCATCTCCCAGCTGAAAAGCATCTGGACAGTCCCATGCCCTGGTCTTTCCTATACTTCCCCAAAGAGTGATGGAGCTGAAAGTGTGCTGGGAAGGATCTGCCGGTGCCACTATGAAGGTGGCATTGTGTTGAGCAAGTTTTGTCCATTTTGCCCGATTTCCCTGCTATAAATGAACCTAAGAGCTGAAGGGCAGCTTTGTCCCTGTTCCCCCAATGTCTTCCTGTAGGTTTTTAGACAAGACATTGAGCCTCTTGATCCCGGGGAGGATAATCGTTTCCATGGCTGCTGGCAAGGGCAGGAGCTGGCTGCCCTCAGTGCTCAGTAGCTTGAGGCTGAGCATTTGCTCCATTCCCTTGGAGAGAGCAGGAATTATTTACTGGGGAAAAGATCCTCGTTACAGCTGGAACGTGTCCCAGGGACCAGTGACCTCAAGAGCAAACAAATTCGGTGATGAAACCAAAGGCAGAGGTCACCAGGCCAGCCTGGTGATGGGGTCTGTGTCCAAGCTGAGCCTCATCAGTAACGGCTGACACGCTGCCAGGCTCGGGGACCGGAGGAGCAGGGTGTCCCCACGGCGGGGTGTGTGGTGTGGGGGCTCCAGCCCTGCCCCTCTGCGAACAGGAAGCTGGCGAGCAGCTGCTGAATAAGTCATTTTGGAGAGTTTGTACCAAACTGGCTTTCAACTCCTCAGTGTGTAGGAAGGAAAAAGCCGTGAATACGCTTTTGTGACCAAGTTTGGCACCAGCCGCGCTCAGCGAGAGGGACAAGAATGTGGCCATTTAGAGGGGAGTCAGCTGCCCTTTAAGAAATGAAATGATCCCTTCCCTTTCCTGCGAGGCTTTATTCAGGGGAGAATAGGAAGGAGACAGTGAGCAGCTTCTTTCTCTTGCTGGCACTGAAGGCTGTGATCCAAACCATGGATGTCAGAGTGTAGGAGAGACCCCACTCCGGGGAAGCACAGCCCACGACGAGCCCGGCTGGATCTGGATGGTCCCTCTCTCTGCAGCCCATCTGCTCCAGGAGGAATCAGACTGGGGCAGTGAAGCTCCAGATCTGCCCTTTCCCGGATGATCTCGCCCGCCCTGTGGTGATTACGCTGGGACTCCAACAAAACATCTGTCTGTCTCCTCCACAGGGCTCGGAGGGGTTCGGGGAAGCAAGAAATTTGGAAGGATTTGCCCTTTTATGAAACAATTCCCCACCCAGTTTTTGAAAAGTTTCTGTATCTTACGTTAAAAATGGACTGTGTCCAAACACTTGCGGGTTTGCTTTTTTTTTGGAAAGGCTTAGACATTTTGTACAGATCTTTTCTTTGTGGACAGCTTGAAATCCAGGGGCTTTGTAGCAATCTGGAATGAAGACACGCTCTGCTTTATCAAATCCTTCGGGCGGCTGGCCTTCTGCTTTCTGTCTAGTTGAAGCTTTGACCCTATTCATTGGCTCCCAGTGAAACAGGGAACCGGTCTCTGGGGCAGACACTCTGCCTCAGCTGCGGCTCCGAGGGGACGTCTTGGTCACACATATCCCCAAAACTTCTCCAAAGAGTGACTTAGGAGTTTTCTGAATGACTGGCTTTGGGACCTTACAAGTCCTGAAGCAGTAGGAAGCTCCAGATGATTTCAAAATGCTCATCGTGCCAGGAAAAAGGAAAATTAAGCAAGGCAGATATTTGTAGATTGGCTAGTGCTAAACCCTATTGCTCCACTTGGATCATTTGCTCCAAGTGTAGACTTTTTGTAATAAAAGCTTGTAATAAAATGTAAAACATGCAGGGGTCTGAGGTGGGAATCAACATTAGCAGTTGCTTTCTTTTTGCCTTTCATTCCTTTCTTGCCTTCTCCTGGTTTGGCATCTTATCACAAGCATAAAAGAATATTGGTTAAAAACTTTGCTGGCAGTTTCCTCTTTCTGCCATGTCCTGCAGAAGGTCTGGAAAGACAGACAGCTCCACCAGTGCTTCCTCATTTAAGGTCAGAGTGGCTTCTTTGGTTCCTGCACCAAAAAGTGCTGGAAAACGGGGAGTCTTTATGGGTGGGTGTGTTCTGACAGATGTTTGTGGACTCACTGATGATGGGGTTTAATTTCCATTCCCTTGTGCATAGCACCAGTGTTTCAACGTTCCTGCATCACCCCACTTGTGATCCTCAGTCGAGGGGAGAAGCAGAGAAACTGGAGACTCCAGTGAAGAGCCACTGGGACAGTCAGGGCTGGGGAAGAGAGGCTGCAAGAGCAGCTTTGCTCACACTGGAGGACAAGGTGGAAGGGATTGGAACCCACCTTGCGTGGCCCATGGGGGCTACAGCAGTGAGAAGGGAAACCGAAGGGACACAAAGATGCGGCTCTTCCCTGTGAGAGGGGCACAGCCCTGGGACAGGACCCAGACAGGTGGAGCCACCTCCATCCTCAGAGGTCTTCAAAACTCAATGGCAAGGCCCCGCTCTAGACCTGCCAGACACAGAGCTCATAAAACCTTTGGAAGCTGGTAACCCCCTCCTCTTCCTTGGCTGAAAATCAGGAATGGCACAGAAGGACAATCCAGCAAAGCAGTGACAGCCTGGGAAGAGGAGCCACCTTTCCAGCCATAGCTTTTCCATTGACCAGAGAGCACAGAGAGACTGGTAAAGGTTAGACCAGAACCCATGAAATTAGCTTCTTTGGAATAGTTTTCCCATTACATATTATAGTTCCTTAAGTGAAATTAACTACAGTATTTCTTGCTAAACATTGGCATGCTTAAATTATTTTGTTGCTGGAGAGCAGATCCCTGTTAATGAAACAGGGAGAGGGGATTTTACTTTGAAATTTTAGCCTCCTCTTTGTCTCTTACTTGCCTATGCCAAAACTATCCTTAAAGATTTGTTTAAAGATTTACTGGATTTTTACAAAGCCTTGTTATTTCAGCTGAGCACGTTTTTTTACAAGGCTATTGTCAGTAACTGAATTAATTTTTTCTCCAATTACTGAGTTCATATGTTTACATCAAGGCTGTGTATCTCTGCTCTGTCTTCAAAAATATAGTTTATTTCCGACAGACCAACCAAAATGCCTCAGCTCTTTTATGAGTTCTTTCAGTTCATTTATAAGTAACTGAACTGTAAATCTTTTGCTTGGTTGGTTTTAAAAATGCAATTCTCCTTTAGTTAGCATGGGTAGTTGTGTAATGCTGAGCTTCATTGTGGCTAATGCTGGTTTGAGTTCCTTTCCCTGATGCTCTCCTTTCTGACCTGAACAGACTTTGAATGTTCCCCTGAGAGGCTCATGCCCAGCAGCAGGTTAGAAGCCACCTGGGCTAGCCTGGAGGGATGCAGTTACTGGCTGCAGGCTACCAAACCTTGCTTCTCCACCTGACAAGCTTCTTGTGGTGCTTTGGGGATGGGCTTCTTTGGCATCTGTCAAGCTGCTGTGCTCTGTTCTTACCTCTTGTGCACCTCTTCTTCACCAGCATGAGTAATGCTTGGTACTGGAAGCAAGTGGCCACTAACCAGACCTGGCAGAGGGCAAGCAGGACCCCCAAACACCACCATGACATACCAACTACTGGCCACAGAGCTTCCACTCCTTGTGGCTCATCTGTCCCTTCTGGCATCCATTCCCCGTTAGCAGAAGCTGGATGGTTAAATGAAAGTCACCATTTAAAACCCATTTCATCAACTGAAAGGTAATTTGTGCAGTTTTAATTCAGCCTCTTCCATGCCTGCATTCTGAGAGCAAGGTTTGGTCACAAAGTTGGCGACCGCACTCTGTATTTGCTTTATAAGAGTCCTCATGTGCCTCTTGGAAATAAAGCCCAGTTTTGAAACTCCGAAGCAATATTATTTCATCTCTTGCCAGTAGTGGATTGGAAAATGATAAGAGTCTTTTAGGCTACATAACATATTTTTGGAGTTTGATCTTACTTCCCCCATGACATTTTTATTCATTTCATATGAACCAAACATATATATCTATATATGTTAAAAGCTCTTTTTTTTTCGTTGGAGTAAACTGGGGAGAAGGTAACTATTTTGCTAAGTGACATTTCCTAAGCATTGTGGAAATAATAGCCTTCTTTACACATGTTGGTTTTTCCCTTTTTTTTTTTTTTTTGGTAAATTCCCCCAATGGGTTGACCAAAATGAAAATTGGCATTTTGATCCAGAAGGATTTTCTGGGTGAAATACAGTTTAAAATAAATATTTCTGTAAGGGCTGGCCATGAAATCCTGGTTTTATGTTATTTCCACTCCTCCACCTCCTCCTGGCACCACAAACACACACATTCCCTGTGGCTAGAGCTGGGAATGATCAATTGCAATTAATCTGGGCAGAAAATGAAGGAGTTGGGTTTTGATGTGATTTCCTCGTGCTCTGCTGGGCGGCAGCTCCTGTGGCTGTAAGTGGTCTGGGGTACCACCACCTTCCCAGATGCTCAGCATTTTGGCTCTTCTCCCCCCTCATCCCCTGATTTTGGTCCCCAGCCCCACACAGACTCGCTGAACGTGCCAGTGCGGTGAATTATCCAACCTGGTTTGGGCTGAGTAAACTATGGGTTAGGATGGTGGGGCTTGGTTTTATTTTTGGGCCTCTTCCCTGAGCTTTAAGTCCTGGCTTAACACCCTGTCCCTGCTGTGTGAGCTCAGCCCATCCAGCACCTGGCCAGGCTGGAGTCACCTCTGTCCCTCCTTGCTGCTGCCTGATCCCACATAATAATGGCTGCTGGTGCCTGAGGGTGACAGAGGCTTCAAAAGACTTTCTGCCCAGTGTTAAGTTTTTGAACTTAATGTAAATTGAGTGGATTATAAGAAACTCAAGTTGCAACATAGCTGCCTGTTAGTAGAGTCTTTTCTTTTTTTTTTTTTTTTCTTTTGGAAAGCAAAAGGTATTTCGTTTGCACTCCAAAAAGTGTCAATATTTTTTTTAATTTTTTTTTTTTTTTTTTTTTTTTTTTTTGCAGGCCAGCAGCTTGGCATGTGATCTGGAGCGGAAGCATTTGAACTCTGGGCATGTTACACCAGCACAGCAGGTCCATGGGCCGTGAGCCCCCACGGGGTGGGAGAGAGCTCAGAGCTGCCAGCGCTGCTCTCCCTGGCGTGAGGCTGGGGCAGAAACCAGCAATGCCAGCTCCACACACTCAAGGTAGCAAAGAAGAAGAGGAGGCAATTTCTGCAGCAGCTCTGGTGAACAAATCCCACAGTATCGACCCTCTCCCTCCTGTCTGCAGGATCCTCCCTGCACATGGGGCTGGGGATAAAAAACCTGCTGCTGGTACCCAGGGACCTGGGTTGTTCCTCAACGAGGAGATGCAGATGATCTCTCATCTGCCCTGGAAATGCATTTCCCCAAGGGGAATCCCCATCCTCTCACTTTTGGAAGTTCCCTTCCTGGCCCCTGGCCAGGCCACCTGCATTTAAAAAAATCCGTGGGACTTCGCTTGGGGTTTCTGGGTTATTAATCCTCCCCAGAAGAAATCCCAGGCCTTTCTGGACCTCTTCCCTGTTTGCTAGGAGAGCTGCCAGGGCTGCGCCGCTGCTTCGTGTCAGCACAGGAGGCACTGCAAAGCCCGTGTGTTTCCAGAAAGCAAGGGGAGCTCTGCTTTCCCTGTGAAGGCTGCAACCTGATGCTCTCCGCTGTGCTTGCCGGATACTGGGATAATTTCTTGGCCTAAACCCTGAACAAAGCAGGTCAAAATCAAATCATCTGTCTAGATAACCAGATAAAAATAGACCTCTGTGCTCCTGCTGCGTCCCAGCTGTCCTCACATAACTGTTAGGCAATGGACACAGGCTGTAAGAAGGTAAGAAAGAAGGGGCTGTGCTGGCTTGGAGCATTGCAGGGCTCCCCAATACCACGTGTCCAGCCATGGTCATGAGCATGTGCCAAGACCACCAGTTGCCTACTTGGATGTATAATCAATATACAGCACTGCCCAATTTAATACTCGATGACACAGGATCAGTACTCCAAGGAGTGTGCAGGTGGGAGGGAGAGTCGTGAGGTGCAGATGAAGAGGAGACATTGAAGGTGTGAAGCACCCAGGGGCTGTTCTTCACCACTCCTGGCCAGTGCAGACCCACCAGTGTCTGGTTGTAAGTTGGCAGGTGTGGGGCTCACCCCACTTTGAAGAAGCAGTTTAAGTGAGCTGCAGCAGTACAAGTGCTGCACCTCACGTGCTGATGGGTATCTATCTGTTTCATTGGGTCTTAACCATATCTTGTGGCAAGATCACAGTTTCTCATGGGTTTCAAGCAGAAGGGAGGAAATTCCAGTTTCCAGCAGAGAAGAACGAAGCAAATTCATGTAATCACATGTTCACCTTAAATAAAAACAAGCACCAGAAGAGAACTGTCCTTCAGCTGGTCCTTGGAAGCCATGTTTCAAACAGAAGCTCTCCCTGGAAGCACTCGTGAGGGAGAAAACAGACAAGGCTGTCAGGCTGGATGACCTGCTCGGGACCAGGGCTGGTGGGTGACACTTGGCTCTGCTTCCCCTGTTCACAGGAGAGAAATGTCCCCTCCATGCCAGACTGCTGCTGGGCACCAGCTCGTGCCCAAGAGAGCAGCAAGAAGAAGCTGGCCTTAAGTCACCATGGATTTTCAGCTGATAGGACTCAGCGCAGTGAAGGAGAAACACCCTGGGTGGTGATGGGAGCAAGGAGAGTGTGTTCTTCACCGAGAGGGTAGGTTTTATCTGATTAAGTGCAGATGCCTGCAGTTGTGTCAAAACATCCCTCCCCACAGATGTGGGGGCTCTGGGCAGGGAAGCACTGGGGGAACGAGAGCTTGTGATAGGGTTAGCAGTGCTGTCTGCAAGAGCTTTGTACAGGAGCAAGAAATCACATTTTCGTAAAAGAACTATGTTTTTCTTGCAAAATGCATGTACTGTTGGCAGATGGCTAAGAAAGAGCTGGGGTGGGTCAGAGTCACACTCTGGCTCCAGAGCGTTCCTCCTGGGAGAAGCTGAAGGGCCTGCAAGTTCATCTCAGCTCCGTTACGTTACTGGACACTTCTTCTCTTTGTTTATGTGGTAGAAACATCTGAAAATAATTTGTTCCCTGCTAAGCTTTGCGGACGGTCAGGGTTCTGCGTGCAATTTGGTCTCCACCTCAGCCAGGATTAGCTGGGGCCGGTCTGTGTTTGCTCATTAGCTAATGAGAGGCAATGCAGTTAGCGGGGCTCTCTGGGGGTGGGGGTGGGGTGGCCACCTTGGCCGTATGGCCACCGTGGCCGTGCGTGGGCACGTGTCGGGGTGGGTGCAGTGCCAATGAGCTGACCCTTTGCGGGGAGCACCGGTGGCTCACCCGCTCCTCTCCATCGCTCTCGCCCGCAGGCCGGGGGGGACGAGGCAAGAAATAGGCACCCCCCAGTTATTACCAGTATCAATAGCATCTGCAGCGGTGGGCTGGGGACCTGCTGCAGAGGGATAAGTGTGCTGCTGGCCTTGCTGGAGCTCCAGCAAAGCCCTGCGTGAGCAATACATGCTCAACGATGCTCTGGAGAGGGTGGATGGAGAAATCTTCAGCACCAATCCCAGGACAAAGGCAAGGACGGCTGAGCAATGGAGGTGGGAGGATGCCATCCAGGAGGGGGAAATGTTTGAGCCTGGAGGAAAGAAACAACTTAGGAAAGGCATCATCAATTCATAGAATGGTTTGGGTTGGAAGGGATCTTAAAGCCCGTCCAATGCCATCCCCTGCCCTGGGCAGGGACACCTCCCACCACACCAGGCTGCTCAAAGCCTCATCCAACCTGGCCTGGAACCCCAGGGTGTGGGGCAGCCACAGCTTCTCTGGGCAACCTGTTCCAGTGTCTCACCACCCTCAGAGTGAATAATTTCTTCCTAATATCTAATCTAAATCCCCTCCTTCAGTTTAAAACCATTACCTCTCGGCTCATCGCTCCACTCACTCATCAGGAGTCCCTCCCCAGGTTTCCTGAAGGATGCACTCACAGCATGGCTTGAGTTGTGAATATCCACTTAAAGAGTGGGTGTCATGAGGATGGGGCCAGTCTCTTCTTGGTGGTGCCCAGGGATAGGACAAGAGGAAGTGGGCACAAACTTGAACATAAGAAGTTCCACCTAAACATGAGGAGGAACTTCTTTCCTGTGAGGGTGGCAGAGCCCTGGAATAGGTTGCCCAGGGAGGTGGTGGAGTCTCCATCTCTGAAGACATTCAAACCCCACCTGGACACGTTGCTGTGCAACCTGCTCTGGGTGGACCTGCTTTGGCAGGGGGTTGGACTGGATGATCTCCAGAGGTCACGGAATCATGGATTCACGGATTTGACAGAGTTTGAAGGGACTTCCAGAGGTCATGTAGTCCAACTCCCCTGCCAAAGCAGGGTTGCCCAGAGCACATCACTCAGGACGGCATCCAGGCAGGGCTTGAAAATCTCCAGAGAAGGGGACTCCATGACCTTTCTCGGCACCCTCACTGTAAAGAAGTTCTACCTCAGACTTGAGTGGAACTTCCCGTGTTCCAGCTTGTGCCTCGTTGCTGGAAACCACTGAAAAGAGTCCGGCTCCATCTTCCTTCAACCCACCCTTTAGGAACTTGTAAACATAGAT